>WHYT01016685.1:191989-263380 GCA_009806455.1 Tetrax tetrax
AGAAATTGCATTTTGGAGTGGGGTAAAGGGAGGCGTGGGGGCAGCTGTAGGGTGGGTCACCCTGTGCCCATTCTTCCAGCCAGCCCGCCGTTCCTGACCGGGCAGGCACCGCTCCCGCCTTTTTCCTTGCCATTCCAAAGGGCTCCTCAGAAAAATAAGGGATGGAGAGTGCTAAGCTGTGTAGCGCGCAGGGTGAGCCTGTCCAGCAGAGGTGTGAGCTCGCATGAGGCGTGGTGCTGTGGCGGTTTTGTAGCGACACTGGCGTCGCCGTTCCTGGATCGCGCCCGGCTGCGCTGGCGCTCATGGCCGCGACCCAGTGAGATGGGTCAGAGAGCTGCTCTGGCTGGAAACCAACCCGGACAGAAAATGATGAGTTTTCACCTGGCCATAGCCTTGATCCCTCTCGCTGCATGAATAGCAGGAGGCAGTGGGAAGCACCGACCAGGAATAAGGACAATTAGATCACCCTCTAAAGCAGTTGTTTGTCATAGTGATGGCTTAAAGTGACCATAAAGCCATCAGAAGTCTTCGTGTGCAGCTTGTCTTTATGTTGGAAACAGGTCTAAATAGGCACGTGGTCTTTTTCTGTCTTTCAATGACACCCAGCACAGTAGGATCCCAGCTGAGTCGGGAATTTTCTTTGCTATTCCTGGGGGGAAGAGCGTATTTTGATGAAACTGGTGGCATCAACAGCCTGTGATGTGAAAACCTGGAGAATCTCATTGCTGGCTCCCCTCTCTTCGCCGATGGGCACCAGTTAGTGCTGGCATTTCTTCCGTGCTGTGTCTGCTGCTGTGGCGCAGGCAGGCACGGTGCTGCCGAAATGCTTGAACTTCAGTTTTATTTGGTTGTTCCTAACACCCTTGAGCAACTACATTTTTGAAGAGGACGTTGTCAAAACCTGCAGTTGTGTTTGTGTCATTTGGGTATAAATGTTCAGACTCAAGGAAGTACATAGAGCTAATACCAGCTGGAATAAGATAGTGCCTTTGTTATCAGGGGTATTTTAATAGAATAAAATTGTGCCTCTGAGAAGCTATGTGATGGCACTGTTACTCTTGTACTGCTTATTTTGTTCAGCAGGACAGAGAAAATTGGCTCCTTCTTTGCGTGTGTCTGCTGTGGCATAATGGCTTCAAACCCTGATTTCCGTAACTAGAAATCTGTTTTTAAAAAGTTCAGTTTGTGTTACTGGTGTGCTTAAGAAAGTTAAGTATTATGTTGTGAATAAAATAATATTCTCCTTTTTTTAAAGGAATCAAGTTGATAGTGAGTCATCTGAGAAATGGCCACTCGCCTCAGATCGGTAAGTTGAGGAGTTAAACGATGTTATCAATGTGCACTAAAGGTTATTTGTATAGTCTGCTTCTCCTCACCAGTTAGAATACTGTCCTTTACTTGGGCGAGTGGAAAACCATCATAGAGAAAAACCTGGACTATCTCATCTGTACTGGCAGAAAATGATTCTGGTATTTAGAGCCAGACAGAGGGCGTCCTTCTGCCGCTGGAAAGCTGGTTCAGCACATCATAGTGTGGTGTGCGGTTTGGGTGCTCTCATTTTGTGAAGAACACACTGGAACTAATGATTAACTAAAAGTGATAAGCCTTGCCTTTGCCTGATCGCTTTCTTGGCTTGGAGAAACGGTTTTGTCCTTGCTAATGGTGATGGTTTTAGTATTCTGAATTCTCTGTGCCATGTGGCTGAAGTAAATTCTGTTTGCTTTACCGTCAGGGCAGAGTTTGTTGGAACCAGTCCTCTTTTTCTTCCCTGCTCTGTGAGCCACTTGGTTACGAGGCAGAGTCCTGCCAAGCACAGACCAGCATGTGAGGTTAGCGGGATCGTTAGCGTGTTTGAACTTTCACGTTACTGTGACAGCACAGACATACTGAACAGTCTTGATATCTGAAATTAGACTCCTCCAATTAAGCTAGTTACTGACCAGTTATGCCAAATTCCAGCACGTTAAGATCTCCGGAGGTTCAGATCAGTTTACTCGTGCAGTTTGTTGGTGTTTGTGTGCTTGCTGAAGTGCTTTACTGCGTGTCTCTGCAGGCTGATAAGAAGTGTACCGTGATCGGCGGGTCAGGGTTCCTAGGCCAGCACCTGGTGGAGCGGCTCCTGGAGAAGGGTTACGCAGTCAACGTGTTTGATATTCAGAAGAGATTTGACAACGACAAAGTGAAGTTCTTCCTGGGAGACCTATGTGACAAAGAGGTACACACTAACAGCAGCTAGCTAGAAAGGATGGCTGTTGAAATAAATGTTCGGTCGAACAGCTTACCGAACCTTGCCTGAAGCTCTGAAACACCCGGAGGCATTGCACAGGCTGGAAAAGCGTGTGTGGATGTGAAGTCAGTAGCCTAAGCAGTTTTCTGTGGAACATTTAAAGAGCTGTACTTGACATCTGCTTGGAGCTGAAAAGAACAGAACTTGTTTCTCTGTTATGATTTGCACTACTGTTAGCTTAGATATACTGGCTAATTACAGTCACAGTTGGTAATTGCATGCGGGCACTCCCCTAGCTACCCTCAGCGGTGTGAGAACGGCAGAATGCGTTATTCCTAACAGTTAAGGCACACTCGGATATTTTGTCTTAACCCAGTCATGCACGTGAGCCTTGGCAGAAACATTTGTATGCAATCTCCCCACCAGTGTTAAGTATCGCATCTCAGAGCCTTGGCACCCATCTCAAACACAGACCGTGCCGTGGGGCACTGTTGGCTCTTAAACCTGCTGCTGGCTGAGTTTTCCAACTCCTGTCTCCAGGTAACTGTGAGTCTCAGACCTGCTCTTGAGGCTCCTGCAGGTAGTTAAGTCTAGATAGCCTCCAGATCTCAGAAAGTTCCCAGGTTGTTCTCTGGAAAGAAAAGGTGATGGAGTGCTTTTTTGCCCAGCAAGAAGCAGAGGACATTGTGAAGATCCTGGATGCTAATCCTATTCCAGCTGCTCACCTTTCTGGAAGGAGCATGACTTGAAATTTAGCAGATTTGTTTCCACGGCAAAAAGAACTCTGGGGTTTTTTCCTCTTTTTTTTTTTTTTTTTCTTTTGTGAGTGGTCACTACTGGCGTTGCTTCATTGCTGTCCCATGTGATGTATTTTCTAGGCTTTGCTCCCGGCTTTACAAGGCGTGTCAGTGGCATTTCATTGTGCGTCACCAGCACCTTCAAGTGACAACAGAGAGCTGTTTTATAAGGTGAATTTTATGGGAACCAAAGCAGTCATTGACGCCTGCAAAGAAGCTGGAGTGCAGGTAAGGGCAGAAAAGCACATGGAGACTACACATTGCAATCTTCCTGACTGCAGGAAGAGCATCCATTTATATTTGTCTTACTGGATGTTTGGGAATCACCCACGGGAGAACTGTGACTGATAAGCAGATTCTTTCATGCTTTAATAAGAGGACAGCTCTGAAGATAGCTTTTCCAGCAGTGGAAGTATGCATGACATCTGTTACCTGTGTGAATTCTCTGACATGCAATGAGAGGAACACATTTGTGCCATAATCTCAGTATGATTTGGTTTAGAAAGGCATTTGCCCACGAAAGAAAGAGCCAGAGGAAACCAGGCTGCTGTTCAGGCAAGACTGTGGAGGCTTTTTTTTCTTCCTTAAGTTATGTTGTTGTCACATGAGTTTTCTTTTAAATTCTTAGCAAATTTTGAAGTGCAATGCATGTGAAGATCCTTTACTTAATTTGGGCAGAGATGTTGCCTCCAAAGCACACATTTTGCACAGCGTCTGCGTACAAATAGACGTGAGAATGTTTAGAGTGAACAGATGTGTATCCCATAGGACTCCCCGCCCCACGCGCTGTTGTTTCCCTGCCCCGCTGTGTAATAAGCTGTTGTAGGAAGTGGGCCAAGTGGTGTTTACCTTCAGGCTTAGCCTGGGCTCTGTCAGCAAGAGGTAAGTCTTGCTGCAACTTGTTGGATCTCATCATCTTTCTATTACAATGTAGATCTTGTTTAAAACCAGCTGTTTCTGATTACTCACATGCAGCACTGACTTCCTGTTTGGAATCCACTAGGCTTCCTTTTTAGCTGACAAAAAAAAAATCCAGTATAAGAATTATTTTTTGGTTTAATCTACCATGATGTTGGTATTGTAAAGATGAGGAAATAGATCTCGAAAGCACTCACTGTGTGTTAAGTGTTAAAATGTGCCAAGCCCAGTGGGCACTCTGGTTTTCCTGGAGATGTTTTCCCCTTGAGTGGCTGCCTTGGACACTTGTTGAACTGTTTGGATTTCCTTTAGGTAGCACTGAACAATGTGACAGAGCCCATTAAAAGAGTGGGAGTTTTCTTACCTGCAGTTTCAGATCGTGTTCTGTTAGCCCATGTTCTTCTAGACTTAATTTGTTATCTGTAGAGTCAGTGGATTAAACACTATTATTGTCTTTACTCAGCCTTTGTAAATAATGACCCTTTTGTCTTAGGCTTTAAACAACTGTTTTCTTTCACCTCTGTTGCAGAAACTGGTGTTAACTAGCAGTGCCAGTGTAGTTTTTGAGGGCACAGACATAAAAAATGGATCCGAAGACCTCCCTTACGCAAAAAAACCTATCGACTATTACACAGAGACGAAGATCTTGCAGGAGAAGGTATTTGTCATCATATAGCTAACATTTTTTGATGATTAAAACTGCCCTTCTAAAAGTAGGGCATGCCCTAGGGGACACAACAGACTCTTCAAGACTGAACAGATCTCTGTTGTTCTCCAGAGTCTCTCTCATTAACAAAAGTATCGCATTCTTACAGTTGCAAAGAAAATCTGCACAGAAGAGACATGCATATGTAGCAATGCCTGCCAGAGTTTTCAGAGTATAACTGAAAAAGAAAATTCCTTTCTTTTAGAAAAATCTGTCACATTTCAGCCCTCTTATTCTCAGCGTGGACGCCGGTGAGCTGTGCAGTCATTTGTTCATTCCAGAGGAGAACGGCAGGTGGCTGCCGCTTGGCTCTTCCACGGGTGACCCACGTCCTTTTCCCTGGGCACGCTGGTGCCTTGGGCCGGGGGATGCTGTCCTAGCAGCTGGCTAGCAGTCCAATTTGTCTTCCTTGGCTGGTGACACTCCTAAGCAGTGTATTCACTTAATAAAAAGTGAGTGAAAGAAAGCTGTAACATAAATTACCGGGGAATGAAAGAGCGTGTTACGCTACAGAGGTTGTTTCTAGAGAAGGAGTAAAAGAACTGGCAGAGCTGTCACTTCCATTGCAAGAGCCGTTTGATAATCCCACTTCCTAAGTGATCCAGCTTTGTTTTAAGAGCAGCTGAGGGGAGTTTTTTGCCTTCTCTGCTCATTTTGGAAGGCCTTTCAGAACCACAATTACCTGATTTGCAGCATTAAGTTACAGTTGGGATTGTGAACAAGTCGCTGGGGAAGGAGAAGCTGAGATGGAGATGTGAACTGAGTTAAGGAGCGTGCCAGCCTAGTAACGTGTTGTAAGCTGAACATACTGAAAATATTCTTGTTAAAAAAGATCTAAAGATTTCCCCTGCATCTGCATGTCCACTACTTTTGACATTTGCAGATCACCAGTGTCTGTTCTATTTCAGGTTCTTAATGCTGCAGTGGTTGTGGTTTAAATATGGAATGACCATGTTTTAAATCAAAGCAAACAAATGTTTTTTTTTTTTCAAGGTTTTTCCAGTGACTTGCATTTCAGTTGCAGAAAAGCTGCATGCTTTTTGTGCAAGAAGAATTTAGACCTGCTTCCATTCTGAAGCTGACAGTGTATTCTCTAAAGTCAAGCATTAGCCTTTAAGAAATGTTCTTACGTTCCTTGAAAAGAGCTGAATTGAAAACGCAGCATAAAAACATCTGTTCATTTGCAAGCGTAACCACTTTGCAGTACAGACTAATAAAGTGGAAGCTTACAAGAAGCAATCAAGTCTAGCGCAATACGCTTGTAACGCTGTCTTTGTTTTGGTAAAAGAAAGTATTCAGTATTTATGTGTATGCATTGCTCTTGGATTTTTAGTAGAAAATCCAGCAGCTGCTGAAAATTAGTAGAACACATTGTGTGGAAACTCCCAATAGAATTAAATCGTCTTCAAAGACGCCTTGCTAAATCTGCTTGGCACTTGGCGCTGCCGGGAAAACGGGATCACCCCCCTGCTGAGTGAGATGGAGAAGGTCCACGGTGGAAATCTTCCACTGACTGATGGAGACAGAGGCTGAGTTGCTTAGTGTCCTCCTTTTCTCCAGCATGCCCATAAAGAGTTCGTGGAGTGAAGGAGCTTTGAAAGCTCCTCTAAATGAGAGAGGCAAAGAGTTAATTTCCTTTTCCTGACAATTCATTAAGTGTTTAATAATGAAAACAGATTTTTGTCTGTTTTTCTCCTTAAAGAGAAGTGTGAGAAGAGATGGGAACAAAGGAAGGATCATTTGTAAAGATATGGTGGGCAGTAATTCTTCCACTGGTGTCTTCCCAAGGAGATGGGGGAACGCCCACCCCCTTTAGTGATGATCTTGGAATATATTTCTAAGCCATATTTTTCTTCCCAGCCTTTCTCTCCTGACTTGCCTATCTTTTTTCCATACAGGAGGTGCTCAGTGCGAATGACCCAGGCAACAATTTCTTCACTACTGCTATTCGTCCCCATGGAATATTTGGCCCCAGAGACCCTCAGCTGGTTCCCATCCTCATCCAGGCGGCCAAGAGCGGCAAAATGAAGTTCATCATTGGGTGAGCAAGGCTCAGTCACTTTATTTCTGTTAAATTTGATGCTACCACTACACAGACCCATATATCCCTTCCAAGAAAGCAAATACAATAGCCATTCATCTGTGAACATAGAATCATTTTCATTTCCTTTCTCGGAACGCTGGATTGCAGCAATACTGTTTTTATGGCCACATGAGTGTGGTGATGGTTTTGTAACAAACCATTTGTTTGATTTCGCTGGACTCTCGAAAGTCCAGATATGCAGATTCTTTTTCCTTTTCCGTAGCTCTGTAGAAATAGGTTTACCACAGTGGGTTAAATCTGTTTCAGCAAGGGCTGAATTTGGCTTACTGAGGGACTAAGTTACAATTTCATGAGCCAAAAAATTTATAATTGAAAGCTTGTCCTTAAGTGACTTTTTTTGTGCTAGTTACCACTCTGTTTCTATTTGTTCTGCTTCTGTGGATCACTCTGCTAATTCTGAGACCTGTAGGATCTGCAACACCTAGAAACTTGGTAACTTGTGAGGTTTAAAAATGGTACTGTTACAGGAATGTAAACTTTGTGGGCCCCACAAGAGCTGAGACAATAGCAGCCTTTCCTCTGTCTCCAAAATAATACGTAGTGATTCCATCTCTCCAACCGGGTAGAGCCTGAAGATGCAGCACAAGAGAGTGGGAGAAGAGGAAACTTAGAGAAAATACATCTTGTGTGAAAGTCCTTCCTCTTGCCACAAGCAGATTTTCACCCTAACTTGCCTTGGAGCTAAACTTCTTCCTTTTGTCTGTGCAGGGATGGAAAGAACTTGGTCGATTTCACCTATGTGGAAAATGTGGTCCACGGACACATCCTAGCTGCAGAACGTCTTCACAGAGGCTCTCCCCTGTGTGGGAAGGTAAGGGAGGACCTGGCAAGGGCAGGGGAGTGGGTGTCTGCTAACAGAACTTCATCTGCAAGCCTCCCTTGGCTTCCTGCTGGTTTTTCTCCATACTGAACATGGAGCTGAGCGGAACCAGCACACCAAATGGGTCAGGATTTTTCTGTCTGCGGGTACAATGAATGGTTGTCCATCTAGTGACTGCTGTGTGCAACCACGTGGGCTGAGATGTATCAGTATACTTTAACTTCATGCTATAAAACTCCTTGGGAAAGGAAATCGGGCAGATTTGTGGGCAGCCAAGATGCATACATAAGAAATGTGTTTAGCTTTTACAATGGAGGTCAGAACAGGAGAAACTTTTGTAGACTTTCCTGGCAGCGCCATGCTCCGGGCATGCACTGTACTTACAGGCAGGATGCTTTACCGTGTTTGTGATGTTGTCATCCAGTTTGTTTGGCCGTTTGTGAGTAATCCTAACCTCTGGAGTGTCCGAAGGAGCTGGCTTTCTTAGCAACGGAGGAGTTTACCGCTTTTCAGACAGAGGTGGTTAGCACAAAGTAGTTCCTCATGAAAACGTGTTCTCGGTTGTGTCAGGGCTGTCAGTCTCCTCAGCATGAACATGAGATGGGCCATCACGGAGACAAATTTCTGAAAACCGCAATGATTTTGTCATCTGGCTTTTTGTCTTCCTCTCTTTCAGGCATTTCATATCACAAATGATGAACCAGTTCCTTTCTGGGCTTTCATGTCCCGTATCTTGACTGGCTTGAACTACGATCCTCCCAAGTACCGTATTCCCTACTGGCTGGCCTATTACCTGGCCCTCTTCCTGTCCCTAGTGCTGTGGCTGCTAAGTCCCCTGGTCACCATCAAGCCCACTTTTAGCCCCATGCGGGTAGCGTTAGCCGGAACGTTTCACTACTACAGCTGTGAACGGGCCAAGAGAGACATGGGCTACAAACCAGTGGTGAGCTTGGATGAAGCCATAGAGAGGACCCTGCAGAGCTACCCCCACCTCCGCCGGGCTAAGGCCTGATTTCTACTTGATTTTTGTAATTGCTTTGACATTTTCACATGAAGACTGAAGCAAAATTCTCTGGAATGGGGAGTTTGCCCGAAGTCCCTTCTCCTTCTCACCATTATCAAGGCGGCTTTATCTGGGCTGGAAAAAAAACCTCATGTAGGAGCTGTGCTAACAGTTCTTTTCTTTGATGTAACTTCTTGTTTTGAAACAGCTGCTGAACCCTACGGACTATGAATAAACACCCTGCTGTGCCCTCTTCAGCCCCAGCCCAGCACACCAGCATTCCTTCTCTTCTCCCTCCACCCTTGTCCTGTTTTGTTGCTCTGATAACAGCCGCCTCTCCTCATAGCTGCCGACCGGTTAGCTAAATGCTTCTCACGCCCGGTTCCTCTCTGAGGTTTGGCTTTTTTCTGTATGAGAAATGAAAAAGAGGCTCATGCCGAAAGAGTTCTGCCACCATCTCTTAAATCACTGAAGCTAATTTTGTTCTTCCCTACATGATTGATGGGCGATTTGGCTTCCTACTGAGGCATTGGAAGGAACCCTGAGAAAAGGCATGCTAGGCCTCTCCTCGTAAGGAAGCGCATACCTTTGATTCTGCAGAGCCTATTTCTATTCAAAAATAACCCAAATAAATCAAGAAGAGATGACTTCTTAATTTTGTGTTCCATCTTTGAAAGGACAGATCCCATTCTGAACATCTCAGCATAAACAGTTGTTTGATCTTTCCCTTTGTGGGGGAGGAATCTCTGCTGTGGCTGGTGTCCGTCAGCACACGCTCTTTTACCGTAACTCGCTCGCTCCCCGAAAGAACGACGTTGGTTGGAAATCCTGCTGCACAAAGCTCTCATCTTGTCTGACCTGGTACTGCTGGTAACAGTGACTTTTGTTGCTTTGGCCACTTAGTACATGAAAAAAACTTTTTTCCACAAGAAAATGGTTATCATAGTGCTACGTTCACCACGCTGGTTAATTTGACATTCCTACTAAGTGTACTTTACCCTACAGTCCCTCGTTTTTAAATGAAGAGTTAGTGTTAGAGCTGGGACTGCCCTCTGGGCCAGTTCTGGCTCCCCAGGAGTTCAGGTGTGTGAGATTTCAGAAGTGTGGGCAGTGCCTCACTCAGTGAGCGTTGAGCTTAACTGGGAGCTCGATGTGCTGCTGGAATCCTACAGAAATTCATTTTATTTTAACTTCTGGCTCTTTTCTGGACAGTTTTATGTTGGGCTTTTTTTTTTTTTCTGCAAATTTTGATTTACTGCTTTAACCAACCTTTGGTTAGTAGTTTTACCAACCTTTGCCTTGCTCGATCTTGAAGTAAATGCTAGCCAGTTGCCTGGGCCAGTTCGCACAGTTCTGGTCTGCACTGGTTAGCCACCTCGGCCCTTTTTTTTACCTATTTATTTATTTATTTTCTCCACAGCCTGTAGGATTGAATATTTAAAGCTTGAATTCTAGAGTGCAATTCTTCAGCAGTGTGTTATTGAAAAAAAAAAAAAAAAGCCCTGTGGTTTCTAGGTTTTCTGGAATCTGCGTGTGTCGTCCCATGTCCTGTTTCCGTGGGAGACGGATGCTGCCGGCACAGACCTGAGCCGAGCTGGCCTCCGCGTGATGCGTCAGTGTGCCACACAAAGCGATGTATGAAAACAACACTTGTATGGTGAGAGCACACCTGGCTGAGAGACATGCTTTTATTCCCAAGGATTTGTAAAAGGACAAGCGTCTCGCCTGCTTTAGGGGGTGGGGAAGGACTGGAGCGTGTCAGTTCCTTGCTCCTTTCCATAAAGCTGGGCTCGCTGCTAGTGTTTTGTGGTGCAGTAGATTGGCACTAAACTTGTAGCTCGTTACTAGAAGGATGGGCTTTTGTGAAAATGGCCAGCTCAGACGCAGCTGAGTACAGAAAGCCCTGAGGGACAGGGTGTTCTGGTTCAGATGCAGTGCTGCACAGCAGAGGTGGTCCTGCTTTTGGGACTCGGCACAGCGCAGAACTTCAGCTCCTCGTCGGTGAAGTGAGGAGAACACTGTCCTCGCAGAGAGGTGGTGATGGAACAGCATTGTACTGCTGAAAGGAGCGAGCGCTGTGATTACTTGAAGTCAAACATAAAAAAAAATATGTAAAAGCACATTTTCACCTCTAGATGGCATTTCCCAGCTAGTCTGCCTTGCAGATTCAATCAGTCCCCAAAATGCTGTCTCAGTTCTCGGAGGCAGTTCCAGTGGAGGGTTACTCATCTCCCCGTGCCTTTAGAGGACTGTCAAGGTAAGGGGTGAAGGTGACAACCAGGAGGTGCTACCGAAACAAGAGGCACTGGAAGTTCAAGTCCACTGGATGAAACGCGGCAGGCGATACGGTTTCCCTCACGTGTCTGGTTATACAAGGGTAAACCTGAGGTTTGCTTGTGTGGGGGCGAGCGCTTTCCCCGAGCTGGGCCCGGAAAGCAGCACTGCGTCACACCGAAGGTGGTTTGACTCGGTACTCCCTGTATAATTAGGTCAGTTCCCAGCGTTTCTTCTGGCAGGCTGACTAGCTTCTGTTTTCCAAACCAGAAGTAAACAGGCATTGTTGCTGTGCCAGAGCCTGGCTGTGCTATACCCCTGGCCACAACAGAGGAGGAACTTGCTTTATCCGTAGCCTCTTCTGTCCCTGATCAAGCCTCCTCCTCCCAACTCATTTTCTCCTCCTAATGAGCACCTGCTTAAGTCCCATCTTCTGTTTTCGGGGCAAGCCGATGAGATCCTTCTGTACCTTCCTGCCTGCGATTTATTTATCGTGCCACCTCTTTGCTACTTGTATCTTGTGTCTGTGTGTCAGCAAGCAAACAGGAGGCTAGAAAGCAAAATTGCCATTATCAAAAATTCCTTCCAAATATCTGGAGTCAAATGCAGTTGCAATCTGTTATCCTTAGTAGTGCTCAACGGGAGCTGCTGAAGACTTCAAAGACTTTCCTAGAGCACTCTTATCTTTCTCACTTTGCTTTCCTGGCTTTTTTCTTGCTGCAGCTCCTCATTTTGCTGACCTGAGACTGCTTTTGGCTTGACAAGCAGTGGGAGAGATAGAGGAGATATCTTCTGTTGCTTACTCAAGAGAAAAGAGAGGGAGGGAAAGAGAGAGAGGAATAAAAGTGCTTTTGTAGGTGGAGTTCAGGCAGCCAGGAACCCCAGTTGCTCTCCCACAGAGAGATTGCACGGAGGAGTGTTACAGTCTGTAAAACACCTTTCAGGCTTGCCCTTAGAGTGTGTCCAGACACATCTCAGTGCCAGAAAGGGAAAAGGGTGGCTGGGCTGTGATTGCTTGGAACAGGTAAGAGGAGAAATGGATGAAAACGTCAGAAATCATCCTGCATGTCCAGTGAGCGAAAAGGCATGGAGGCAAACTTAAGTCACGCCTAAGGTGGGTATGTAGGAGGTTTCCGGTGGAGGATAGCGTTTGCATCACACAAGCATGTGGTTACCACGTGGAAGCTCAGTGACTTTGGAATCAGGGACCCACGGTGCACCACAGTGCTCAGCTGCAGCCTTTTGTGAAACTGAGAAGGGCACCTTCTGCCTCAGTAGACCCTGGCATGCGTTGCTCAGATCTGCTGATGCGCGTGGTCTCCGGGCGCTGGTATGACTTCCCACGCCGTTCAGCAGAGCAGAGCCAACCGTGGCGTGAGTGGGCTGGGCTGCGCTCCTTGAGAGGATTGCTTCCCGGGTTTCGCTGGTGCTTGTGCAAGCCTTGCAAAGTGCCAGCTCCACAGATGTGAGCGATGCCGCAACCTGATCCTTATTATGGGAGAAGGGAAGCAACTCTTGTTTGCCTCAGAGCCCGGAGGAAGCTTGCTGAGCTGGTGATGAGAAAGAAGTAGGCATCTCCCTACTTGCAACAGAGCGTGTTTGAGGTGTTTCTGTTACCAGATTGCACAGTTGTTTGACTGTCTTAGCAATGCCATCAGGCTGGCACGTAGCCACAGCCTCTCTTTTGCCCTGTGTTTGCTGACAAGATCATTTTGCCTTGGTGCTGAGCTCCTGACCGCCTGTGCAGGTGTGTCTTTGTGACCACGGGTGAGATTATTGTATTCTAGCACTAAGAAGTCAAGGATAAACGATTCTGTTCTGCTACTGGCTATTAGGAAGGTGAGGTCTGGCATCTTGGCAGCACTTTGTAATGACACCTCATGAAAAACCAGTTTGATTCCCTTGTAACAAATGGGTGTAGTGGTTTTACACCCTTCTACTCATCACAGCTCTGCTCAGCCTCTACGGAGGCTTTGGTTTTCTGTCCCCTTGGCAGAGGCCCAAAGGATTGATGGGTTAGTCACCTTCCTTCCACGGGTGGGGGCCAGGTACTTACATAGAAGAAAATGTTACAGGAAACCAGGAAATATTACAATGGGGCTCAGTGCTCTGGAGTGGTATTGACTTAATTTTTCATGACTAGAAAATACTCAAAAATGTTTAAGAGTATAAGCTGGACTGGTCAGGGAGGGTGTGTGCCTCTGGGCAGAAGTCCACTGCTGTCACGGGAATGACAATTGCTGTGCTGCTCGGTACAGCACCTTCCCCTCAAACTGGCTGCCTGGGTTTTGAGAGTTGAGCAGGTTCCTCCCTCGGAGACATCGCTGCTTCTGAAGGTCTGGGTATTGCACCTCTGGAAAGGAACGTACCGTCGAGTTACGCAAACTGGCTTTAAGCTGGCCGTATCTGGAAGTGGTAGCAGTGTGCCCATGGCAGAAGGGAGCCAAGAGCAGGCTGATTTACCCAGCAAGAAGAGACTACAGCACAGGCGTACCTGCAGCTCCCAGCCAGCCAAACCTGCTCCCCCGACCTCATTGCTCGCTGCGGGCTCTCCTGCGCTTACCTCTGAACGGCTCATCGACTGGCACTGGGGTTTGGCTGCGCGATCCCCTCTGGGACAGCTGCTGGACTCCAAGACGTGGAGAGCTCATCTGTTGGTGTTTCAGAGCACTGGCAGTGTTTAATGCCCACTGCTCTTCCAAAAGAACCCCAAACCCCAAACCAGCCCACTCCCAAACACAAAACTCCCATTGGAAAGTGTCTGGTTTGCAGCTCTGTCCTCAGCTTTCCTGTTTTTATTTCTTGGATGCAAGTGCCCTTCATACTTGCCACGTTCTCCCCTGGATAGTTCCCTTACAGAAGTGACTTGATCATAGCGTCTCTTTTTAAAATTTTATTTTAATTTCTTTTACCTAAACAGCCTGGGTCCTTTAAATCTTTTGCTGTTAAGCGTTCTCTGCAGCCTGCGAGTGGTTTCTGTGGCTGCAGCTTCCTTGTGTGATGTAATTCTCATGGCTTGCTCATCCCAAATGATCTGCTTTGCAGTGCACCAAGTATAGGAGGGAGATAAACAGGAGAAAAACAAGCATCAGCCAGTGCTCACTGTGAAACCTCTTTGAGGGGTGCTCGTGCTTTTCTCATAAAGGAGATTCGGGGACAATCCATTTCCTGGTAAAGTCAGATACTCCAGGCCGAAACTTACCTACAGCTTTTACCGTAAAATAATGTTTGCTAACTGGAGATGGGGAAACAAGGCTCTTCCCACCTGCTTCTCCCTCCTCCCTCGCTGCGGGAGCGTGTGTGTGTCCCTGGAGAAGGTTGTGTTGTTGAAACAGAGCCACGGGACGTTCCTCCTGCTTTGGGCTGGGCTGGCTTCTCTGGCACGCCTGGATGGTAGCCTTCACTGCTCCTTTGGCTCCGGGCCCGAGGAGGGAGTCCGGATCTGCAGCAGGGTGGGGAGGGTTCACCCCAGACCCTTTTGGTTTTAACCTGGCACAGAGGAAAAAAATGCCCCTCTTGGATTCTGCTCCCACACTGATGAAAATAAAGGACTTTTTGCTGCTGACTTCAGTACATGCAGGGTTTACTCCAGAGGTATGCAGGCTAACTGTGCTGTTTCCCGGTGAGCCTGGTCTTGTGAGTTTGGTGGCTTTCCCCCAAAGCATCATGAATTTGTCAGTATTTTACCTGTAGCTGCTGGCCTGGGAAAGCCGCCGCTCCTTGCAGCGGTAAGAGTTAGAAAAGTAGTATCGGACTGTCGTTGTTGCAGTATATGTCAGCAAAAGACCCAGTTTCACTCCCCCTACACACGCATGCACACACACACTGCATACTGAATGGATTCCTAACGTCAGTCTGGAGCTTTATCCCTAAGCCTCCTCTAGAAGCCAGAGGGATGATGCTCCTGATCTGACTGTCTCAGTCAGGCGCCTACAGACAAGTAAACTGACTTCCACTACAGGCTTTTTGGACAGTCTGGTCTGGAATGACCTGGTGATGCTGCATTGTGGTGGCCCTGTGGCATAGTGCTCTTCCAGATGTCACGCAGGCCTCAAAAAAACCTTCTGCCTCTGGCCACTGCTGTGATTTTGAAATGCCATGTCATTAAAAACTGAATATGCTCCTGTAATTATGAGGAAGAAAAACACTCATTGGGGTTTCTGTGCCTGCTGGTGTGAGTGACATCCAGCTGTACTTTGGAAAGAGTGGTTTATCTAAGAGCTTAATTGGCATAAAACCACAAAGACTTGTTTGGGATTGATTGTCCCTAACCCTTTGAGCTGCCGAGCCTTGGTTGCAGTATGGGAGTGCTGTGAGCTGTGGGGACACGACAGCCCTGGAAATCCCCCGATCAAGGCAAGCTGTCTGTGTGGTTGGCCTTGGTTATTTTCAACTGAACAGAGAGTATGAAAAGCCTTTTCTACAGGGGAAAAAAAGAAAAAATGTTCCTGCCCTACTGTCGTTCCTGGGAAATAAAAGACAAAGCTGTGGTTTACATCAGTATACTTGTGTGCTGTCGTGTGCATACACGTACTCCATTTCCCATGGCATCTCACGTCTCTGACCTGCTGCTGTTGTCCTAGTCCGTGTGAGAAACATAGACGGTTCTGCCAGTCCTGGAATACAGCTGTTCTTGAGACTTCCTTCTTTCCAGACTTTTTACAGTGCTCGCTCTCTCTTTCTTGCTCTGAATTGGGAAACCCTGAGAGGTCTGTGATGTTCGTGCTGTCCTTGGAGCGTCCAGTTCTCTGCTCCTCTTCAGCAACAGCCATGGCTAGAAGAGTTTCCCTGCTTTACTCTTTCTGCAGAAAGTGGTGTTTGGCAGCCATGTCCCAGATGGTGACAAGGACGCAGTGTTTTAGGGACATGATGCTGCCTTTGGTGATCCTCCCATGCAGACCCCGAGTCTCTGAAATGCATGAGCTTTATTCTCCTTGCACTTACATTGCTGCAAATGAAAGCAGCTCCCCTCAAGTGAGGGCTACACTGCTTCAAAACAGGTGGGAAAGAGACAACTGGAGGTGCTGTTAGGTTCTCGGGTTTAACTGCAATGACAAACCAGTGCCTTTCACACGAGGCACGAGCTGAAGTGCAGGAGACGTGGGTGCCCCGGCCCTGGAGGGACCGTGGATGGAACGGGAAGAAGCTGTGTGCGGCTGCCCCTCCCCAGGATGGCAGTTCACAAGGGAATCATGGCTTCTTAAAATGCAACTGTACCCCGTTTAAATGGGAAGTTAGGTGAAAGGGGGAGTAGATACAGCAGAATAAACTCAGTTTTGTGCAGCAGCCATACCTCTCATAACTGTCAGCCAGCAGTTGAAATTACATACGTAGTGTTTGCCTCAGAAAACCGTAACTAAATTAAGTGCTATAAAATGTCGCCTTTTGTCCCTTCTCTCAGGAGTGTTGCTGCAGGATTAGCACAGCGTGGAGAACCCGGTGTGGGACTGATACGGATTTCAGGCTGGAATAGCAAGGGAGCTGACTCCTGACATGGAGGAAGGCTGCGTAAGGTCAGTGCTGAATCAGAGGGGCTTTGGGTGGAGGTTGAACACGGAGGCTGGAGATTGAGGAGACTTGAGAGAGCCGAGTCTGACAGGGCTTGAATGGAAGCTCTTGTGGAGGAGAAGCCTCTCGCGTGGCGTTTCCCTGTGTCTCAGTAGGCTACGTGCTGTGCAGCCTGTCTTTCACCAGCAGCTTGCACAGCCAAGGTGTTGTGATGGAGCTGCCAGCTCAGAAGTACATTCCCTTGCTGTTCTACCTTGCCACCACGCCCCTGACTTTAAGACCTGTCTTTGGATGTTTTGTATATATGCTGGGGCCTGTATTTTCAAGCTAATCACAAAATGTTACTTAATACTGCACCTATCTCCTCTTGGTTAATTAGAAAAGCAATTCTTTGCTGTGTTCTGAGGGAGAGCGCAATGCTGATACACAACCGATGTTTTAGCCTGCGTATGTGCCAGTTCAACAGAACAGCTGTCTGCATCTCGTAAAACAGCACTCAGCTGCTGCATGTACTGGTTTAGGATTTCCGTAGCCGTTTCTTTCTTTTCTTTCTGGTGGTTTTTTTTTTTTTTTTTTTTCTTTTAAATGTTGATTGTGGAACAGTGTGTTCAAACTGGAAAAAAAGCGCAGTCCTTGGACCCTGGGGTGTCCCTTCAGCTGCTTGGCAGAGCACCCACTGCACCCGAAAGGCTGCCCAGGCTGTTAGTCACTGTTATTTCAGGAAAGAACCTGAACGAACCTTCAGCAAACGATGGGATGACTCAGGGGTTACTGAAAATAAAGTTGCACTGTCAGCTGGAGCCCTGAAGCAGAGGATGCTTTACTGAAGTGGGGTCTGGGCTGCATTTTTAACAGCTCAGTTTTCCTGAGCTGGGCACCCTTCTGTGCCCACTCTGAGCTCGGGGTGTGGCTTTGCGAGCGTTGCATCTTCTCTCCGTGCTTATCTCAGCTGGGATCACCAGCAGCCTCTGGGGAGAAAAGCTCAGCTGAGCAGCGTGAGTAGATCGGAGAGAAGGAGCTGGGATTGGAATTCCAACGTTGACATCAGGGCGTTTCAGACGTTATCTTCGCTGCTGAAGATAACGTGCTGCTGCCAGCCAGGGATGGGTTATTGGCCCTGTTCTAGCACATCCCAGCCCGCTGGTGCCCGCCATCCTACAGCAGGTCCGTCGCAGAGCTGTGAGGAGCGTGCAGGAGTGCTTCTCTCCAGCAGCTCGTCGCTGCAGACTCGGTGTCACTGCTGCTCTGATCACAGGGGCAGGGGAGCGTGTGTGCTGTGGGTGCAGAGGTGGGGAGCGGTCACGACAGATGCCTGGCTGGGGTTCATCGCCTCCTTACCAACCTGTGGCAGTCCCGGGCTGAAGCCCTGACGTCTCAGAAGTGCTCTAAACTCACGTCCCCAAGCCAGCCATCTTTAGGAACTGGCAAAAAGCGTGTCCCAAGGTCTTGCTGTGTCCGTTCAGGGACTTGCCAAAGCTGGGCCTCGGGGATCTTGCGGTCACCACAGCAATTGGAAGGGGAAACAAAGGAAGGTGAGAGTATCTGGCAATTTTCTCTGCAGTGAATAGCGATAATCACACCCGTGCACCTCATTTAATTAGGCAGAACTAGACAATCACTGCTGAGTGCTAATTACAGTACCAGTCCCTGATGCTGCCTGGGTACCACTGCTGTAAGCGGCTCTTGGACTCAAGGGCTTGCTGATACCTGAGTAGCAGTGGGGTGCCTGCTCCCCCTTCCTGTGGGGCCAGCCTCTCTGGCACTGCTTGGCCTGAGGAGAAATTCAGTGGGGTGAGAGCTGGGGGGCTGCTCTCTGCTGTCCCATCGCAGCACAGGGCTGGGGAACACGGCATGCGCTGGAGAATGCGAGGAATGTAGAGGAGAGCTTACAGGGAGGGGAGACCGTGCCGTCTGAATGGAGAAACCTGTTTGATTCCCCTGAAGGGCAAAACACACCCAAGTCTCCTCCTCAAAACAAGGCTTGATTTCCAAGAGCCGGCCCTCTCGGCCCGCCCGGCAGGTAAGCTCAGCCTCGCCCACAGCCGCCTCTGCTGCCAGGGAGGATCGGAGGTACCTGCTGCGAGCCCTTGGGGGGAAAAAGTGCCAGGAGTTTGCTTGCAGACCGCTCCACATCGGTCTTTTCCGGGGAAGCTGCAGCTGAGGAGCCTCGGCAGGTAGGGCTGGGCAGGGAGGCTGGTCCTCTGGGCCTTGCAGAGGGCAGCCGGGTGCTGCTTCACCTGCTCTCTGCCTGGGGAGGAGGAAGAGAAGGGCTGTCCTTTCCTAACCTGCTGAGGTAGGGGTCTGGTAGGGATGAGGGAGGCTTGGACCGATACCTTAAATCCCCCTCCTGCCTGGGGAAACGAAGCTCTATTCTGTACTGCGTTGGACCCAAGTGTGGGTCTAAAGCGGCACCTGAGTGCCGCAGGGGTGGGGTTGTACGGGGACACGGACAGGAGGAAGAGGGGACGTTTCCCTATGGCTCTCTGTTGCTTGCCCTCTCTGATCACTGGGTTCCGCTGCACCGCTTCTGCCTCTGCAACTCCACCTCCCCAGGACCCGTGTGGGACAGAGAGGGGTGCAGATGGAGATTTTTGGTGTTTTACTCTCCTGCTCTGCCTTGTTTTGTTTCTCTCTGAATTAATGTGAAATTAGCACCCTGGAAAGGAAGGGATGGGAGTGGTAAAGCTGGTGCAGAGGAGATGAGCACCTCCCTCAGTCCTTGCTTCATCCTGCCTCCAAGTTTGGTGCATGTCTCCTCCGTTCCCCTGTCCCCACCCCTCTGCTCAGCCCTGGATTCAGCTGGAGATGTTGCTCCACAACGAGCTGGGAAGCAGAGATGTCTTCCCTCATCAGACTGATCAGGACATTGTACTTGGGCTAGTTTATTTTATCCATCCAGCCAAAGAAAGCATTAAATTTGTCCCAATAATCTATCATGCTTTAATTGGAAGTCTCAGTTTCCACAAATGACAGATCTTAGTTTTCTTTTACAAAAACTTTGTTTTTTCTTAGCAAAACTCTGTACTGTCTGCAATGTCATGATGCTTCAAGGAGATTTTCTGTCCTGCTCTGCGATACAAAGGCAAAGCTCTGCCTTTGACAGCAAAACAAACTTTTCCTTCCTCCTTGCTTTCATCTTCAGACATCAAGGCTTAAGGTCAATGGCATGTGGGTGCGGTAAACATCCTTTACATCCTTCTTCCTTTTCAAATACAGAAATTAGTCGAGCAATTAGGAATTAATGCCTTGTAATTAGACTAATGAAACTGTATACCCAGTATAGTGAAAAATGTTCTAGTAACTTTTGACAGTGAGAGCAGGGAATATTTGTGTTTGGGGGTGCTCCTGCTGCGTGGGTTGGTACAGCCCCTAGCACAACAGGGCCCAAGATGCTCTCTTGGCACAGGCAGGCTTGCGTGCTGCTCTAATTGTGTTTATGCCACACTTTTCTGACTTCAATAGCTCACCTCTTTGCCAGCTTCATCTGGTTGGACTGATTTTTTTTTTTTTTTTGGTGGGGTATGTGGTTGCAAGTGAATGAAAAGAAATTATAATTGTGCATTTTTAGCTTTATAGCTGTTGCCTCGGACACGGCTGGAACGTGTCTGTGTTGCTCGCGCTAATGAGTTCTGTGCAGGCTTCCCCGTGGCAGTTGTGGGTTTTCGTCTCTCTTTTCCCCTGGCTTGGGGAAGAAGAGATGTTTGCTGTCCCCAGGTAGCAGTGACCAAGATCCTGAGGAGCTGTGGTGCCAGCCTGAGGCTCTTCACAGAGATCCTGTGCAGCCAGCTGCAAGCCCTTGATGGTTCTGCGGTTGGTATGCAGGGTCGGCCACCCTGAAAAAGGTGGGTGCACCGTCTGGTGACCGCGATGCAGTTGAAATTATTTGACTAGCATCGTGGAGGAACTGTGGCAGAGGCACACAATGTCACCCGCAGCAGAGGAGCCACCCATCCTCCCCGGCTGATGCCTGACTCCTCAGACACCTCCAGCAGTGGTTCCTGGGGCTCCAGCCTCTCCTTAGAGCGTCTCTGCACGCGCTGAAGGAGGTAGCGATGAGGTACTGCGCAAGCCTAGAAGGGCTGGTTCAAGGTTGCCTGGACCTCTTCAGCTGTGGCATTCCTGATCATTTGCAAGCTTGACTTTAGAAATCTCCTAGGGCTTCGTAAATATCTCCAAGTGCTTATGTCACAGCGTTAGTGTTAAATAGTCACTGCATGGAAAAGGGGGAAGGCATGAGTAAAAGCTGGTCCTGCAGAGAAGCTAAGCGTTGTCTAAAATGTGAGGGCCCGTCACCCTGCCTGTGTGGATGGGGTTTGGCATTATCAACCTTTCTGCTCTTCAGAGGTAATATGCATGAGTTTCTCTCTGTTTGAAAGTCCAGAGCCATCCCGTTTCTCCTAACGCTCAGCCACTACTGGGGACACTACGTATGATTTGCCATTGAGGCCGAGTCCTGGAGCGTGCCTCTGGCTGTGGGTCTGGACTTTCAGAGCCCGACTGGCAACCTCCCAGTCAAATGTGTACGTGAGGTGGGATGAGCTCCTAAACTGCAGGTTGCGAGGTCCCAGTGTGAAGCCGCTCATTTCCCGAAGTGCAGATAGTGGGACGGAAGCATCGGTCCCTCCTAGGCATGGCATGTCATTCAAGTCAGAGTTTGAAGGTGAAATAAATCTCGTTTTAAGAACGCTGGCTCAAAAATGTCACAGCTACTGGGCACAAAGTGCTAATCCAGCAAAAACGTCCTCTCCCGGTTCAAACTTGCTGAAAGGAGTTTAAAGGGTTAACTTTGTTCTGCAGGGTTTCTGCTAGATCAGGTAGGGTCTATCCAGGCTGCTCTCGCTTCACAGCTGACACAAAAGCAGGACGCTGGCACAAGGTTTGCATGGTGTGCGCTGGCTAACGCAGGAGAAATGCGAGAGCGTGCCCAGCCTCACCCAGGGCACTGGAGGGCAGCCTGGCCGCGCGCGGATCGGGATTAGCAATCCTGCAGCCCGGATCCTGCCTTGCTGGGGCAGGCTGGCCTGTGCCTGCCTGTAACCCGCGTGGAGAAGCTCCTTCTCCCTGGCTCTCCTTCCCGGGGGTTTGGGAACGCTGGCTTTGCTCTGCTGAGTGTTGAGCCAAGGTCCCACCTTTCGCCGTCTGGGCTGGAGAGGAGGGACTGGGACCCTGATTTGGGTCTAAATGACAGAATTCTCAGCAGAGCTTAGGAGCTTCAAATGAGGAAGGTTCAAACCTTTTGCAAGCTTTAAATACATTTTAATTTGAGGACTGTGAAGGTCAGAACAGGCATCAATTATCATTAAACCGGGATATTCTTCCGCATGACTGACCTCAGTCCTGTTTGTGGCTGAGGGCCAGCATTCAGGTCGCTGGCCCTGTCCTCCATTAGTACAAGTTCCTAGCTGGTGAAATGACTTTTGTGCTTCTACGCATGAGCAGGAGGAGCATGTGAGGGCTCCCTGGAAGGCAGCGTGACAGCAGGGGTGGTCTCTGCTAGCAGGAGCAGAGCTGCTGGGGGCAGGCCCTGGGTCACTCTAGGTGGGACAGGATTGCGTTGCCGTCGGTCACATGAGTGATGCCACGTGGGCTTTGGGCTGAAGGAAAGTACCACAGGCTTAGGGCACTCTTTGTCATCTGTTAATGACCTTTCTGTTGAGGCACCAAGAGTTTGACTCCCTGCTGCACGGACCAGGGAAGGCAGCAAGCGCATGGGTCAGCTGTGGGGCACCTCTCCGCAAAGGATCTGACTGATGCAGCGTTTTCCGGCACAGAGCATCTCACCGCGCAGCTCTCGCAGGGAGCGGCTCGGTGAAGTGAGCCCGCTGCCCCGGACATCAAAGGGAGATCCCGTCCCGAGGCCTGGCAGCGAGGCGTTGGGAGCGGAGAGCTGTGACGTGAACTCGGCGGCTGGCCTGGGCCGTGCGGACAGCTGAGGAGTCTGAGGGCGCTCTGTGGTGCTCTCCAGGAAAACTGTATTTACAGGACCAAAGCAGCTCCGCTTCCCTTCCCGGGGCGTTCAGTTAGTCCTCAGAACCAGGTCCAACCTCGGATCCAACTCGTCACCAGGATGAACGGAGGGCAAGGTGGCTATTAGGTGCAAAGGGGCTATTACCGCAGGTGTCCTACAAACTCCTGACAACAGCGGGCTAAAAAATCGTTAACATTCTGAAGTTGCAGTTGGGCCATCAAAAAGGAGGATGGCTGGCAGGTTTTTCATCTCTGCGTTTGCAGGTAACAGGAGCTGCAGTCAGCTTTTAAAGAACAGTGTTTCATCTCCTGGGGTATAATTACATCTTTTTAAGTGGCTTACGTGGAAAGCAGAATCATTCCCAATTAAGTGATGGGCTGCTGATTTCAGGCACTTGGAGAATTTATTAGCGAAGAGCGCTGCTCTGGCTGTACGTCAGCTCCTTCGCGGAGGGCTGTATGAGTGGGCAGGGATACACCGTGCTCTCACCTGGGGAGAGCCCTGGGGAGAGCAGTGGCCGTACGGACAGAGAAGAGTACAGCTGGGCTTGCTCCCTTGTTCAGCTCGCGGGCTGTGATCCGTAGGGATCGCTCCCTGCTGATGGGAGAGAGGAGTGCGTGATGCCTGAGCCGTCTCTCGGCTCCTCTGCTGGTACCGCTGCTGGTGGTGCCCGGCGTTGGGACCGTGTGCGTATCTCGCCCGCTGAGAGCAGAGGCTGTCCCGCTGGCAGCACGGCACACCTTGGAGCTGCCTTAAAAACAAGCCCATTGGAACACCCGAGGCGGGGCAGGGACCACTGCAGCACCCGCGAGCGTGCAGAGGGAGATCGGAGCTGGCTGGCTGCCCGCAGACGGACGCGCCCTGAAGATTAACATCTGAACAAGGTTTCAGCTCCCCTTCCCTTATTAAGTAGCTTGTAATTGCTTTCAGTCACGTGACGAGGATCTCCAGAGCTAGTGTCTTCAGCGGGAGGCAGCGTGCGCGCAGGCGCCCAGCCCCTCCTGCCCTCCCAAGAGAGGGCTGTCTGCTTGTGCACCCCAGGGCTGCCCAGAGGTGGCCATAACCTGATTTTGAGGGCCGTGCTCGCCCAGGGTCTTGGCGGTGCTCTGTGCCTTTGGAAGTCAGGGCTTTTGCACCGGTCGTTAGCGTGGATTTAGCTAGCAGCTGCATTTGATGCATGCAGTCTCAGGCCACGGTCTAACAGGATTTTGGTCTTGCGCAGGCAGAACACTTATTTCTTGTGCTGGGGTGCTCATGTTGGATGCTTTGCCAGCAGGAATTTAGCCACTGGAACAGCCATTGTCACGGGTCTCCTGTTGCCTGGGACGTCCCAGTGTTATGTCCCAGAGGCTGGTGTTTGAGAGCTGAGCGCTCGTCGCGGCCAGCCGGCGTACAGGTTGAGGACCTGCAGTGAGAGTGGTTTGGCCATATTGTGCTAGAAATAGGAGTCCGAGCTGTGCTGTGAATCAGAGATGATTTCAAATACCAGAAAGCATCTAGCTGCCACGTAGTCGTATTGCCCAGGGATGGGCTTCCAGTGTGCTTCACCTCCATGCTGCTTCATAGGGAAGGGCCGGGGAGAGAAGCAGGAGGGGGCAAGGGAGGGCAGGCCTGGAGATCTCTCTGGCTTGTGAAGTCCTCTGCAGAAGAGGACCTCTCAGAGATTTTAAACTGCCCTAACCAGGCCAAATCGATCCCCGCTGCTCCCAGATCAGCCCAGTGTAGCTGATGGAGAAGGAAACCTGGCTTATCACCAGCGGTTCTCCCAGCAGTATCACTCTGAGGATCAAGCTCGCCTTCTCCCGCACAGCCGGCACGTAGCTCCACCTGCGCTACATCGCAGGGAGGGGAGAGGCAGTTCGGGTTTAATTGCCTGGAAGCTGGTCAGATCCTGACTCATCAAGGGCTCATGAGAACCTGGGGAGAGGAGATGAGTTTAAAAATGGCTCTGTCCGGTGGCTGCTGTGTTTCTGCTCCCCTGTGCAGGACCAAGGCGATGGTGGCAGTTTCAGCTGACCCTGTTTCCCTGCTGTTCCATGCTGGAAACATCCTGCGAAGTCGTAGCCTCAGTAAGGTGCCAGCCTATCCAAATCTCAGCCGTGGGCAGATCCAGCAAGAGGGAGGGTCTGGGAAACAAGGAGATAACAGATGAAAGAGATGGCAGCAGGGCTGGACATGGAGTGGAGAAGCCTGCAGCAAGCCAGGAGGCGAGGTGGAAGGTTTGGAAGAGCAGCCTGTTTTAGCAGGATCCCGTTTGGAGCGGTACACGGGGATAAAGGGTTGGGTGGCCCACGCTTGCCCCTCTGCTCACCCTGCATCCAGTGCTGAGGGTGAAGCAGGGAGAATAAACCTTCGCCTCTTGCCCAAGAGCAGAGGGTGGCAGGGAGACGCGTCCGTCGGAAGAGCAGAGGGGAGGCCAGCTGCGTGGGGGCAGGTTCGTCCTTAGGGTCAGGTAAAGATACACCCCAAATTCACGGCTTGGGCTGTGGGCAGAGCATTTGGTGAATTTTAATAGGGTTTTTTTTTTCCCCTAGCTTTATCCAGTCTGCAGACTGCCTTTCCTATGGATACACCTTCACTGCTTGGGGACTAAACCTCCTGCCTGTAGCCTTTCCAGACCTCTCGTCAGTGGGAGCTTGTTCGTGTAAGCTGTCCACAGGACCTGGGGTTTTTGGGCATTTATCGCGGGAAATGGAATCGCTTTGATTCTCTTCCTTCCCATTAAACCTTGTTATGCAGCTGGGCTTTTGTGAAGCTGTTTCTTCAGAAATTCAGCACCTGGTTTGATTCAGCCAGCACTTACAGCTTCATTTCGCTTTAAGGTGGTGAAATTGGCACGTATTTGCCAGTCTGCTTTTTTCCTCCAAAAATACTTCTTTTTGGTATTTGAATTTGCACCCTGTTGTGCTCTGCATGGATAGTACACATGGCTCTGAGTCAGAGACTTTTTAAAACAGATGAAATGTAACTTATTTTAGCTCAAGAGAAGTCTGTAAGAAGGTGCAGGAGGAGCTGATTTCTGTCCCTCCTGCTACCTAGAAATTTTCCCTAGGCTTTGTATTTGTCAGGTGGGTCATGGATGGGCGTACCTGTGTCTTAAGTGTTGCCTGTAGCAACGCCCAGCTGTCCCTGCTGAGGGGGGAATCACTCCAACAGGCAGATTTAGGTCAATCTGGTTTGGTTTTTTTTAAAATTGCTGGTTTGATGTCTCTCTAGCAGGTCACGCTCACAGGTTCATGTTGGTCCCGTCTATCCCGCTGTCCAGGTAAAAGACCTGCTGTATCCACCACAGCTTCCTGTAAGCCCAAGTGCCAGGGCTCTGTCCTGTGGAAATCCGTATGTAACTGGGAAGAAATACACTGCACTGGCTTTGTGTCATACGAGTCAGGGCACGGCAGGAGCACAGGCTGAGCAGGGTGCCTGGGAAGTCCCGTGGTGCAGGTGCAACCTCAAGCTCTTCACAAGAAAGGAAATAAATGGACATCTGTCTGCAGCCAGATGCAACTCCTGCTTTCTGTGACTGGTTTCAGAGAGGCATCGCCTCTCAGAGCTGCTGTTCTGCGAGCCAGTCTCACATTGATTTCAGGACCCCAGGGCATTTTGCAAACATCGAGCCCGAGGCAGCTCTGTAAGGATGTCCAGGGGAAGTGTGTTAAGGGAATCATCCCAAAGTGCAGACATTTCAGAGAAAACTGGGCAACGCTTAACGGTGCAGCAGAGCCACAATAACTGTTTGGATTGGGAAGGGAGGAAGGATTATTGCCCATTTACATAACGATGGCACCCAAGGGGTCCGTTGCCGTATTTCCTGTCCTGAGCATCGTTTTGGTCCATGGCAGTCACCTGAACTGCGTTCTTCCCTTTTATCTCTCATTCTGCCACAAGTGCCGGGAGCTGGGCTGATGTCTGAGTTGTGCTGGCAAGAGGAGGCCAGCACCTGAAGAACAGCGCACCTCTGGCATCTTGCATAGAGGAAAAGGTTTCTGTTGGAGCTTTTTTGAGAATGTCTCCTGAAAAAAATAGCTGCAGTGATAGCTGGAGACTGTGCTCACAGCCAGCTCCAGAGATTCACAGATACCCCTCAGTACTGCCAGAAGAGAGGTTTTTCTTTGCTCCGGAACTCATAGATGATGCTCGCAGCTTCTAAGTGACTCTCACAAAATGGAATGCTGCTTTGGGATCATGAAACCTTAGTAGTATCAGAACTACTAATCTGCTTTTTGCCTTTTCCATTTCTTCCAGGGGCTTGCTGTCTTTCTTCAAACAATAACTGCAGGGGAAGGTGCCTCAGACAACCATGATGTCCCTGGGTGTCAGCAAAGGTAACTCCTTTCCCCACCCCTCCGCTGTCATGGCTTTCCTTTGCTCAGCTGTATTTGCTGTGACGTCTCTGTGCAGCTCCCCGCGTGCGCTGTGTCCAGGGGTGGAGGACACACCTTCCCTGTCTGGGACCTCTCCCCACTGCAGTTCCAGAATGACCTGCGTTGGGCTGTAACTTCAGCATCCGCGCAGGTACAGAGAGCTGGAGAGCTTCTACCTGGCTGAGGTTTTGAGATGAGCTAACCACTCATAAATTACCATCCCTGTTGCTCTCTTTTCAAGACTCTCCTTAAGATGCTCTGTCTTTGCTGCTGTATTTTCAGTAGACATTTCAATTAGCAGCCAGCAGAGCAGCTGCCCAGGGTGTCTCCCCTCTTTCTACCCACGCCCTCTTGTAGTCACTTCTAGAGATAAAAAACAAAAGTTTATGGGCTGGAGACCACCCTTGTGTGGTGTGCAATGTCCATACAGTAATGAGAGGACTGCCTTTATTATTAATAAACCCCTAATAATGTCTTATTATCAAAGAAGTGTGAAAAAAATCATACTGGGGCTACAAGTTGCTCTGAGTTGTCCCAGGAACGTGCCCAGGCTGGAGGATTCTGTGGCGTACTCTGAGATTTCATTTTTAAGCAACAGATGCTCACAGGACCTCGAGATGTGAACAGATGGAATGATGCCTCCAACGTGAAGCAGTAACATGAAGAGGAGTGGAAATGCCTTTTTCATTTCCATTAGGCAATGGATTTAGTTTTCAATTTGAGTGCCAGGAAAAGCAGCCCTTCCCTTCCAACGTGCTCCCCAGGGAGTGGCACTGCTGGTCCCTGAACTGCACCCCGAGGCAGATGTGGCCCTGCATAGTAGTAACTATTTCTGGGAAGCCTTCTAGCCCCTCACGAGCACAAGGGGTACAGCCTTCGCTGACCCTCCTTCCCTGGTAGCTACATGGAATTATTTCATGTTTCTGCTGCAGGCCAGGAGTGTGCAGGCAGGTGGTGTCCTTGGTGTGGATGATAAGAAGCTGTAAAGCTGCAATAACTTGTTGGTATCTCTAAACCCTGAGCTGTATTTGCCCAAGTGTGCTGAGGAGAGCAGGCTTGATGTTTTCAGCCTTTACCAGTCGTTTCCAAAACGGCAAAAGATGGGAGATAGTCAGAAATGTATAGGCAAGGAGATTTCCTTATCAGGTCTTCATCTTACAATTTCCCCATGGGAAAACAGCTCTTTCCCTCAGCAGAAATGGTGGGTGGGGAATTTCCCAGTTAAAATGCCCTTCCTTTTTTTTTTAATATCATCCAGCTGCAATCAATTAGGCCCAGCAGGACTTTGGCACTCAGGGCTGGCTGAAGCCTTTCACACTGGTCACCTGCACGTTTCCTTCCCTTGTGAAAGACTGTTCTCCCTTCCTCAGCCCCCCATCTCCTTCCCTGCCTGCTCCCAGTATTTTTGGCTTTAATACTGCTCCACATCTTTTTTCAACCTGTATTTTTTCCCTCTGGGAGAACTTAGCAGCTCCTAATCCATGACCTTCTGCATTTTCCTACATTTTAATTTTATGTTTTGATTGCTGTTGCTGACTTTATCAACCAGACAGTGCAGTTGTGGTTCGTTGCCTGAACAGGGACAAGGAGCAGAATGAGGTGGTGGCAGAGTTGCTGTTGGACAGCAAAAGAGAGACCATGAAGGATAGGACATCTCCAGCTTTGGGCCAGAACCACACCGATAGGGAGATGTGGTTGAAAATATGTTTTTGAAACTGAACTTTGTAATAGAAATGTGGAAATCAGGAACCACAGTATGTGTCTCCTCCAGCTCTGACAGGCCACCAGAGAAAGCTAACAGCTGGATGTTTGCATGGCTTACTTCTATCCCCCAACTCTTGGCTCAGCCTCATGCTCCAGACATATCATCCTCTCCCTCCAGAAAATCTTTATGCTAGAGCTGCTGTGGTGGGAAATGCCAGAGGAAACTCGCTGCTTTGTAAATATGTGATTAGACACCCACTGCATGTCTGTGGTGTTCCTGAGAGAAAATGGCTCATTACTGTTAAACAGTCCTCTGGAAGAAGAGAAAAAACTATGAATCTCTGTAGAGGGGGTGATGCATCGGGGTAAATTGATCCTGAAGCCTGGATGACCGCTTGTTTCCATCTTTCATCAGAAGCGGCAAAAGACTCATCCATGTTTGAGTCTCTGGCTGGAAGGAGACCTGTGCTCCCTGCTGTCTGAGATTTCCCCCAGCTCGCCTGCTGACGCTGAGTTCTTGCCCTTTCTCAGCAATCCTTCTCCTCTCTCCTTCCTTTCCCTCTGCCTCTCCTAGGATGTGTCATCCCACCCACGGATGAGGACCGCAGGAGGATCATTAAGCAGATGAAGGTTCGCACCACCCTGAAAGGAGATAAGAGCTGGATCCACCACCATAACTCAGACTCTGAGGATGAGAAGAAGAGCAGCCCGCTGTAAGTGTGGCCACTGAGGAAGGCTCCTCTTCTCCCTTCCTTTTCCTCATCAGCCTTCCATGTGTATCTGTTCTCCAGCCTACAGAAGAGGCACATGTAGTGCGAGGATGTTTTAGGGTCCCCGTGATGCCAGGAAATGACACTGCCAAAGGGAAGCAGTGCTCCTGTTTATTTTTTGTAAATGCAGGCTGGGGAGAAGCTCTGAGAAATGGCCTTTCCTGGGAGCTGGCAATCCAGCAGCACAGGCATATTTGAAGTCTCAGGAGAACTCCAAACCTTTTTTTAAGCTAGCTTGTGTTTCTGGTCTCCGCAGTGACAAACAAAGGCACAGACCTCGAGGAGAGGGAGCTGAGGTGATAAAACAGCCAGGTCTGCATCTCCCCCTGCAGCTCGCAGGGCTGTGGCACAGCCACCCCTGTGCAGGGGACACCACAGGCTGCACCAGCTTCTCTTTGATTAGAAACAAAACCAAGCCCAGACCGGTCTTCTCTTAGCAGCTCTCTCTGAAACAGCACTGCTGTGTTCAGCAAGGCAGCTCAGCAGGGCCAGGAGCTCCTTATGTCACCGTGTTTCCTCTTTCCTCAGGTCTGGACGGGACGGGGGGGGACCCCCAGCTTCAACAGCTGCTGCTCCCCAGAGTGACAGGTAACTCTGGGGACCCAGCCTGTTGCTTCCCTTCTGCGTTATCGCGTGGGGTCGGTGCATGCTTTCGCTGTTTCCTCACAAACGTCCGCTCTTTCTTCACTTCCTCGTACTCGCGCACCGCTGCGATGTCGTGTGGACATTGCCCTTTAGTGCTGGGGCCGCTGCTGTTGTTCTTCCCCATGTTTCTGGATTCACTGATGTCTGCTCTTTGCACAGGTCCTCTGCCTCCAAGCCTCAATCCGGTTACCTCATCAGGTTGGTACAGTGGCATGTTTGGGCTGTAGGGGAGGGAGGACTGATCAGGAGCAACAAGTGTGAAAAATACAATGATCTCTCGGGTCCTCCTGTTAGTTAGGAACATTACAATGCCTGGGGAGTGCCTTGGTGAGGAGATAGTCCCGAGGATTTTGTTTAGCAGGTGATGTCAGCAGAAAATCAGATCTCCTCTGTATGACACAGTGGTCACACTGTCGTGCCATGAAAATGTGCCACCGTCCTTGCGATCAGCACAGCACCAGCCATGGCGCTTGTGTCCTTCAGCTGCCTCTGGCACACGGGCTGCTGCCCACGGAGGCTCTGATGCCTCTGTAATCCACTTAGGATCGGCCAGCCCTGTGCAAACCCAGTCCTAGGTGCAAGCTGATGCTACTGTGTTGTCTGAGGCCGGGGGTAGGAAGATGGGAATTCTTTCCAGATAACTCTCTAAAGGAAGCACCTTCTAATTCTCGGTGTCCTGAGCCAGCACCTTCCTCCCGACAGGACGCCCAGACACTGTTAGGCCAAAGAGTGCTTGCAAGTCTCTTAATTTTAGTTCCAAACTCTGTCCAGCGAAAAATTTAATGTCTCTTTTCTCCCCAGAGGAGTGTTCACAAGGACCATCGATAAGACCTCTTCCGTGCCAGATTCTTCATCTTCTAATGGAGCACAAAAAAGGTAGTGTGCATCTTCCTCTTCTTCATGAAAATGAGCTTTTAAATATTGTATTTATTTCTAGTCATCCTTTTACTTTGGCCAGTGCCCATGGGCTTCCACTGAGCCCCACTAAATCCCTACTAAATGCTGCAAGACGTGGCTGTTCACTTCACAGCTCCACTCAGACGCGGGGAAAAGACAAGGCATCAAACTCCAGATTTTCCTCACCCGCGCATGGGATGGCAGTTGGCTGTGAAAGTACTCAGGATTTAGGTTTAATTTGGCAAATAGTTTTGAGTGGGGGCCAAATCACATGGAATCCTGTAACACTTTGTTTTGATGTTTTTACTGTGTGGTTTGATTTTTTTTAACCTGTCTTGTGAGAGGCACTTACATTTAATTCTCGTAAGATTGATCTATGCAGGTGCATTGTTGCACATCAAGTGAAACCTTTGGAAACTCCTATCATGTGGAGCATGAGCTGCCCTGGGGAAGAGGGTGGTGAAGGGCGAGAGCTGTGGGGGGCCACATTAACAGATATGATTTGTGCCGTCTGCAGCACTGCCGCGAAGGGACCCAGCCAGTGCCGTTCCTCCTCTGGCTACAGGATGACCACTGAGGATTACAAGAAACTGTGAGTCTGCAAAGGGGAGCAGCGCTTTCTGTCCGCGCGCAGGCTCAGCAGCACCTGAGCCTCAGTGGTGATGAAGCCACTGGCTTCCTCAGCTGAGCACTGCAGAGCTTTCACTAGAATTTGACGTGGTTCACGGTGCTACCTCCAGGTCTGTGTGGGCTGTAAGGCAGTCCTTCAACTGGTAATGGCCTTTGTATGGAGTGAATTTTATCACTTGGTGGTAATTAAGGCAGAAACTGGAGGATGCAGCCTGGGGACTTGGTTTGCAGCATTACTGGCCTTTCTGAAACCAGGAGAAAGGAGGGGCCTTGTGGCAGAGCAGCACTGCTGACATTTCCTGCACAGCTTTCTGTGTCAGAGACTCTGGCTCTCATCTGAAATGCAGCTGAGCATTTATCATGAACCAGCCTGTAGGCTTAATCCCTGTGCTAAGAAAACCCAGTCCTATGGGGACACGCGTACCCAAATGTGCATGAAAAATACAAGCGTCTTCCACACTTGTGTGCAACGCTTCTGGGGCCTGAACCCATTTCCACATGCCCTGCCCTTGGATTTACCTTCAGTTTTGCTGGCTTTGCCTCCATAGCAGCCTGGAGAGGCAGTTCCCTCACCCTGGCTCTCCCCTTCCCTTTCCATTTCAGAGCTCCGTATAATGTCAGGCAGAAATCGGTGGACTTGGATGAGGAGGATGTCCCTTTCACTCCAGATGAACACAAAAAGAGGTATGCCCTCCAGGTAACCGCCTTCTGGCAGCGGCAGCGACGAGTGGCCTTAACTGGTCGTTACTAGGAGGGTCAGTTCAGTGATGATCACAGTGGAGCCATTAGGGCTGATTGCAATAAAATAATCATAAGCAGATATTTCTACACAGAGCGCATCTATGCCCGCAGGCAACCGCGCTCCTAGCAAAATATAATTAAAAGCCTGACATGATTCAACCTGACAGCATACCCCAATTAATTGGGCAGCTAGAAATGGGTTGTGGAGTCCATCGGCTGCGGAACATCTATGTGGAAAGACAGACAGACAAATGGCCTGGCAGTAGGGGAGGAGCCCCCTTCCCGCAGCCTGCGTCTGCGGCTTTGAGTCTGGACCACGCGGGGACTTGCATCTCAGGCCGGGTCCAGACGGGTCTGTCACTCTTGGCCTGGGATTAGAAGGTGTTTTGTCTGTGTGTTATCTGCCTCGGAAGCAGCCAGTCGAGTTTCTGAAGGTACTTTTCCTCAGATGCAAGACTTTTACAACTGAAAACGTGGTGATTTTCCCACTGGGCACGAACCAGTCAGAGTCCTGTCAGAGATCTGCACTTGGTACATCCCATGGGACTGATGTCCGTACAAACACAGGCAGTCCATGTAGCGCGTCAGCCACAAAGCCTGTATCCCATCTTTTTGTCCTGTGGTCTGTAATACCGCAACAGTCCAGGTCTTGAAAAGGGGAATCTCTCCACTCTCCTGGAAGAGGGCGTATTTTCTTTTTTTCTCTGACGCCTTACATCCATGTGAAAGTGCTGTGGCCCAGCACGAACGATACAAAAGAAAAAGACGAGACACTTACTCCTGTTAGCCCTGGCTGGATTTCTGTTCCCCAGAGTGCGGGAGCTCTGGCAGGTTAGCCCTAGACTCCGCTGGGTTGTTATTGCCCCTTCAGGGCTCCAGCCAGTAGCCACTAACAGCCTGAGCAGGATGTGACCGCTTCCCTCTTTCCAGGACAGAGGCGGCCAACAATGTCCTGAGACGCACGGCCAGCAGAGAACGTGCGTACGTCCTCTCGGCGGCCAAGAAAAGCAACGGGTGAGTCTTTGGTGTGTAAGTGCGGGCAGGAGGCAGGGAAGAGGCTCTTGGCGGCGGTCTCGCGGGGCGGTGGCCTGACCCAAGCCTCTCTGAAGGCGATGGGTACTTTTCCGATGGGTGGAGAAGATGTAGCTGCCGTCTCTCTAGAAGCACCAAGGATATCTGGAGGTTTCTGCAGAATTGAGAAAATCTTCCAGGAGCCTTGGGAAGTCTTCCTCACTGATAGGGATAAAATTTCAGGAAGAGAAAAACTAGGACAGTCCTTAATTCCCTGGGGCCCGCAATTAAGAGTTCAGTTTTCAGACTCAGTACTGCTCTCTCTGGTTTTGCTGCACATAAGCGGAAAATCAGAACAAATACAAACTGCATCTAATACGGATCCTGATCTTAGCTGCAGCTTCAAAATAGTTCTTTAGGGAAAAAGAACCTAACAGTAATGTGTGGATCTGGACAGGAATGTGAGGGATGTGTGGGAGCTACTGGTGTTCAAGGCTCTGTTGTCCATCTCTTTCCTGGGAGGGGAAGAAAAGGCAGATTTCCAAGGTCTCTGATCTCCCAGGAGCGGTGACAGTGGCTTTTTTGGCAGCTCGCTTTCACTATGAATCCTTTTCCTCTTGACATAACTGAGGGTGACACAATGAGGCACCAGGAGGTCGCTAGTGCGGGAGGAAGCAGGGAGGGGATGCGCCAGCAGCGCTCAGCTGTGCCCAGAAGGAGAGAAGCGCGTGGAGAGGATTCGTAAGGGCGTGAGGGGTGTTTGCCCTGGCTGCTACTTCTCTGGCACACTGAGTGTCGTCTGGTGTGGAGGGAGGCAGGATTGCATGCAGGAACAAAAACAGCCATCAGGAAGGTATAAAATTTTTTAAAAAAAGGCCTTTTGGGGAAGCTTCTTTATTTCACATGTTATAACCAGCTGCTCTTCCTATTTTTATTTCCTCTGCTCTGTAATTTGCAGAGGTTTAACACACCTGGGCACGGTCAGTGCTGTCTGAATGGTGAAGCAATTACGGGTCAGAGACCCTGTGGGAGCTGCCCCTGCCCAAGGTGTGTCTTCACCTCCAACCCTCTGACTGTTGCCTTTTTGCTTCCTTTACAGCAGCCCAACACAAGAATTTCCACCCTTGTTTGCCAAGAGGTAGGTACTGACCCTCTGGAAGCACTGCTGGCGTTGCGTGTCGGTGTACAGTACCTGGGCCTCCCTTACACACTGGGACAGGAGATCCCCAGCTGTTTCAAAGCACAAGAGGGACGCTTCCCTGAAAAAGGATGCTGTGGGTTGAATCATGTTGGCTTTTGAGAGCCCACAGTGCTGTAAACGCTGAAAACACAGTCCCTGAGGATGCTTTGGGTTATGGGCAACCTGAAAAAAAGGAGAGAGGTGTTTACTGCCTTCCTTCTTCCAGGGAAGGCTGGTTGCAGCCAGCATGGTGAATAGCCTTCAGACTTCAGGCACTTAACTGCTAAAGCAGGTGGTGTGATAGGGAAATGATGCTGTGGAACTTAAGCATTCAGCTGATGCTAAACAAAGTGACTGTGGCAGCCAAATGCCACCGATCTGGGCTGAAGGTCTCACTTCCTTCGTCCGGTTGGGATGCTCACCAGTAGCAGAGCACAGGGAGCATGAGGAGCAGGAGAAATCTGCCTCTGGGGGAAACAGGGAAAACATAGCTTAAGGGAAAACAAGAATGAACTGCATGAATTAGCTAGCAGTGGGGAGCAGGAAACAATGTGATATTTGTCTCTCTTTTTGCCTTTTGAAAGAATTGAGATAGAAGAAGAGGAAGGCCAGCAGAGGAGGAGTCCACCTGTGTCCGTGTCATGCAGGTCTACAGATGACAGCAGGTATCTACCTCGTCCTGGAGTAGGGTGTTGGCTGTCTTTGGTTTTACGCACACTGGTTTGCCATCTTTGCAGATAACTGCTTTTATGTGCAAGGTAGCAGCTCTCTGAGCACAACTGGAGACGGAGGTTTTTCAAAGGAGGCTTCTCAGAAAATCCTGATCCTGCCCCTTGCTTGTGAAAAGGGAAAGATCCAAAATGAAAAGTTACATTGGTGAAACAAATGGGCCGGTCCCTCCTTGCAGGAGGAGTCAGAGCAGCCATCAGATAGTAATGATTTTCTTTTACTAGCAAACTTGGCTATGTGACTGACCCCATCACCTAGCCGTGAAATACTCAATATCTCATTATTTCCAGTCCCCTGAGCCAGCTCTCTGCTTTTGTTAGACTTTAGATTTAATTATTCTATTGTGATGGCAACAGATAGGTGTGACCGGAGAGGCTGGAGAGGTTCATTATCTTTAAATGGATCTCTGCTTTGATGGGAAACGTTGGCCTCCTTTCAAGCCCCCAGCCCCGTTCCCAGGCTACCGTGAAGCCCAAGTAGACGCAGAGCTGTGGCAGGCAGGCTGGAGCGTTCTTGCCGTGGTACGTGAGACCTGGGGCAGGCTGTCCCGGGTGCAAAGGGGCAGCACTGACACCCTCCCCCAGTCCACACTGGTCAGCAACAGCTGGCACGTGTGTGGGGCTGAGAGGGACCAGTATGCAGAAATGTTTGGCTGAAATGGAAATGTTTGCCCTAGGAGGGAGAATCCTTTTCTGTTTCCAAGCAGATTCATTTAATCTGGGATTCAGCCCTCTCTTCCTGGGTGGCTGGATGCCAGGCAGCAGCATTATTAGCTTCTCTGCCACTCTGGTCCCTAGTGGGCCCAGCAGGGAGTCCAATAAATGAAGCCTTTCAGCCTGAAATGCTTTATTTTCAGGATGAAGGAGCTGCCTCATGAATTTTGGTAGCAACTTTGTGCCGCTGTGGTGCAGGTTTGAGGCAGAGCTGGGAAGCAGCTACCCTCCTCTCTCACATATTACACGTGTGCACGTAGTGAAATCAGTTTTGTGAATGCACTGAGCTTTAATCTGTACGTGTGGGGAAGCTGGTTTTCAGTGCAAACTCAGATATTGAGGACAGAAACAGCTCCAGCTGTTTCTGGTGCAGGCAGATACTGGTGACATCAGTGCCACAGCGCACAGGGTCAGCTGCGTGTGTGAGTCCTCGCACAGCAGGGTTTGGCCTGTCACACAGGAGCTGTGGGACAGAAAGCAGTTAAAAAGCTGTCTTTAAGGCTTTGTGACTTTTTTTTTTTTGGCAGTACTAATGGGCTAAGAAAAACCAGCTCTGGGTCTTCCTGGAACGAGCCAAAGCCAGCAGCAGTGCCTCCCTCCAGGTACGTTTTAGAGCACAGCCAGGACGCCTTGGACATCTTCTGTGGCTGTATCAGCCCACACGTAGCTGTAGGTCAGAGACTTCTCTGGGAGGTTACGTGAAGCAAATTTGTCAGCTTTGTCCATGGGAAACTTTCCTTAGATGCAGGCAGCTGCTTTAAAAAGGTTTTATGTCTGAAATCCATGTTGTGCCCTGGAAGGATCTGATAACGTCCTGACAGAAGTGCTCAAAAGCTGAAAGGAAAAAACCCAAACGTGCTGAACTCTTTCTCAGCAGATATGTGTAGTGGAATAATTTTCAGTTGCTTTCAACTTCGTTTGACTGAACTCATGAGTATAGTATCAAAAATGCTGAAATGGTTTTCCATGGCACTGCAAACAGCGCTTTGGTTACTGACCTTGTTCTGTTGATTTTTATTCTTTGTGTGTCATTGGCAGAGGGCAGATACATCTGCCAATATCAGTGTCTTTAATTTTAAAACTGCTTCTGATAAGATGACTTTGTAAGTAAAGGTATTGAAAACAGCGATGTTTGTTTTCTATTTTGTTTATTCACAGAAAGGAACAGTTCAATGCAGGAAACTTTTGCCCAGCTGCAGTGGGGAGCCGGTTTGTTCAGGAATGACAGCTTTTTTCTTTGCCTTCTCTTGCAGCACTGAAACAGGCAGTGAGAGCCAAGCAACCACATCCTCAAGTGAAACTTCAGAGAGAATCTCCACTTCTCCTGAAATCAGGTAGGTCTGCTGGCCCTGCAGCATCCTAAAGCTCCACTAAGGACAGAAGGGCACACTGCCCTGGGGAGTTCAGCTCTGCTTGGTCGTATTTTCCCAGATACATGATTTTCTGGACACAGTGCAGTCACAGAACAATAAATACTATAGCACAGGGAACTTAGGAAAGCAGCACTTCACAAAAGCATTAGCAATCTGGGAGGAAATATATCCAGATGGGAGCTGTGGGCCCCCCACAGCTTGAACATTACTCGGTTCTTTCTGATGAGAACACAAGCCCCAAAACTGCAGACCTTCCTATCTCCTGGACTGATCAGGCTTTCATTTTAATCCAGTCCCTGTCCTGTCCGTAGCACACGTGCTGTACAGCTCTGTGCCTCACATTGTGTCCCCTCACCTCCCTCCCAAATTGTTCTTGCTGTTTTGCTTGCAGAAATGGCGAAAACAGGCAGGCCCCTAGTGGGAAATCCTCATCTGAGACCGTGTCGCAGCGTGGGGACGGGTAAGAAGTTGAGAAAGGCTGGTCTGTGCTGCTGAACATAAGGCATGCCCCTGCGTTCTGCTCAGAAATAGCATTTACCTGCTCGTGGTCTGACAGATGGGATCTCTCCAGTCATGGTCCGGGGCTGCTCTCCAAGAGCATCATCTGCTGGCTAGACTGCTACTCCTGGTTTGCTCTGCTCTTCCTTCGCCTTCCTCTAGGATTCTCCTCTCTGACTCAATCCATAAAGAGTCCTCTTCATGCTCTTTTCTTTTTTTTTTTTTTTACTGCTCCAATTGCCCTCCCACTGCTGTTCCCTGGGGAGCTTCTCCCACCTACAAGGGATGTGTTGAACCTCAGTTGCTGGTGGCTCCTGCCAGCACACGTTCTGGTCCTCTGCACCCTGCAGGAAGGCTGAAGGGGTGGCTGAACAATGGGGAAACGTAAAAAGATCTCTTGTATGGAGAAAAACCAAAGAAAGGAGGAACGGCATAGGAATCTAAAGGCATGGGTGCAGGTGCAGGACACATTAAGAACTGCGAAAAGGTAGAGACTGAGCTGTCACCGTGGTCACTCAGCTGAGGCCCATCAGTATATCCTGGGGTGTCACTGCAGGGCCAGCCTGAAAACAATGCACTCCTTGTGCTTGGGGTCATCTGGGTCACGTAGCTGCTCCTAATTGTGAGTCAGTCTCCCAGAGAAATTAGAGGATCCCTCATTACTTAGGCCACCTAAAACTGGAGAGAGAGTAATTGGCAGGGAAAGAAGGAGACAGACGCACAGCGTGACAGGTCTGGAGGGGTGAAAGATGGGCGCGGGGTCCAGCTGGAGGACCTGTAGGAAGGCCCTTCTGGCCCGTGAGCAGAGGGAGAACAACTGCTGCAGGGTACTTACGCTCCCCCAAGCAAAGGGGCGAGCAGTACCTTGCTGCACGGCGCACACACCTGAGTAAGCCGTGAACTGCCCACAGGCCCGCTGTTCCCGGAAAGCTGGCCCTTCCTGTCCTGATCGATTGGGCTAGCCCCGTTCTGTGTTCCTCCTAGCCAAACGTTAGTAGGCTGTGCTAGGATGATGGAATATAAACGCTGTTAGGTCACACCTCACTGGCATTCTCCTTCTTCTAGTGACAGACCTCTGAAGGAAAAGTCTGAGCCATTCCCGTGGGATGAACTGGCCCCCAGAGCAACCATGGTTTCCACAAACGGAAGGTAGAGTTAGTGTGAAATTCCTTTATTTTATTATTGTGCAAATCCTAAACTGCTGCTCTCGATGTGTCTGGAGGCTCTGAACGGATATTTACTGAGGGAGAAACACAGTTCAATCTGTGTTTGCAGAACTGCAGCAGTTTCCCTAAAATTTTATTTCAGAAGGGAGAAAAAAAGAAAACACTACCCTCTTCAATAAACTTGTTTGATATTTTGTTCTACTTTTTCTCTTTAGTTTCTATGATACAAAAGAATAATAACTTTTTGTGGGCACCAGTGTTTCTGCCGCGCAGCCACGCTGATAGCCGGTGGATCTCCCTAGCCTGGGCTCCACACCGTGCTGCTCTACGCCGCTGCCAGTGCACCGTGCTGGAGGCACGCCTCTCTCCCTACAAAACACTGGCTTCGTTTGGTCTGGAAACCTCTGCGGGCCTGAGGGTACTTCTCAGCGATCCACTGAAGGAGAGTGAAACCACTCTGTTCCCGGCTGCTCTACGGCAGCGCGTGGCAGTCTCTGCGGCAGTCCGTTTCACAGCTTTCCTAGGGAGCCTGCACCCTCACTGGAAAAAAATTAGAGATGCACAAATCAAGAAAGGTTGCAAACCATGAAGAGCAGCGGCTGTGCTTCTGCGCTGCCCGAGGAAGTGGAAGTGCGGGAGGAAAGGCATTGCCCCCGTGCTACGCGGCAGAGTTCAGTGAGAGCTGGTCACCCACGTGCTGTTCGCTGCCCACGGCCTGGAAACAAGAAAACAAACATGCGGTTTTGGAGCCGACACCTGAAGTTCCCCATGTCGTCAGCTCCCCTGAGACAAGCCAGGGGAGGTCAGGGCCGTTCCTTCCCTTCTGTGCGCGCAGATGGAGGTGCCTGTGTTGCAGCTGTGGGCTGCAGGATATCCCACTGGGTTTGGAATAGTCCTGGCTTGAATTTCCAGCTGACTCCATACCACTGGCATCTGTCATGTGCCGATGATGTTCAGAGTTACTGAGTGCTCCTTTGTACTTCGTATGCACTGAGTTACCCCAACGTTTCTTGCCATTTTACCCACAGAAACATACTGAGGAACATCGCTGGGAAGTTTTAGGGATTTCCTCCTCTTTCTTGTATTAAATACATAAGAAAATAATTGTAGAATATCACCCAAACCAAAGCAAAGATGCTCTCTAAAGTTGTCTCTCCTTTTCAGTTATCCTGAACATACAGAAGCCAACAATGGATTTTACTCACCAAAGTAAGTGTAAACCTATTAACAGTGTAAAATTCACTTTTTCTTTTGATTTTAGAGTGAGAGAAGTTTTTTCCTGACCTAGTACTCCCCTAGCAAATCTGTTCTGGGAGCGTGAGTTGGGTTTGTGTCTCTGCCATTCACGTCTCCTGCAGGAAAATCTCTGAGCTAAGCAGGAAGGAGGAAAAGATGTTATGTCTGAGACAGGAAAATCTCATGTTTGATGTTTTTGCTTCTTGCTCTGTTCTCTAACTTGCTAAGCTTCCTTCAGTGACCCACAAATCTCCCTCTCTCACCAGGTCCAGCTCTGGTTGCAGGGACAGACCTGCAGATGCCACGGACCAGCTGCAGCGTCGCTACGAGCCCTCTCTCCACCTGGGTGACACAAAGCCTGAAGCTGCAAGGTCAGGGCTGGCGCTGCTGCTCCCGGCACTGCTCGCAGCGGGCAGATGTGGGGGGGGACAAGTAACCTGGCCAGAGTAGAGCTGGAAGCAGAATCCAAATTGGGCAACAAAACAAGGGAGCCAGAAAATCCTAGGTGGCTAAACAGTGGGAACAGCTTTCTTTCTGTTCACTGTTACACATCAGCTGCTTTCTACAGAAGCAGCCTGGGAGCAGGTACAGCAGCTTTATCATTGCTTTGAGCATTGATCTCAAAAGTGCCTCCATTCCATGTGCTTTTTAGAGCCTGCTTGCTCCCCTGACAGTGTTGGAGGTGCAGAGCCAGGACAGAATTGCTGCTGTTGACATCAAACACACTAATCTCCCTGAAGCTGCTTTCCTCACTTACTTTAGTCTGTTATTTTATGACTTGACTCTATGTATTGGCATACCAAAGGACCTGAGGTGAGCAAATGATGTCTTTAAACCTCCCAGCCGAGGTGAGGAGGATCACAAGGCTCCCAGTAGGATGGTGTAAAACCCAAGACCTAGAGCTGCTGCTAGTAATGTCGGAACGTCCTCCCCAAAGTTATTGATATTGCGCTTTGTCCTAGGTGCATGATCCTGGGACGGGCCAGAAAAGTCATGTATCCAGCCAAGACAGGCGTGAATTGAGGCTGAGTAACTGCATTAGTTCCACTAACAGCCTCTGTTCTTCTTGATTTGAGATAGTGAAAATGTTTCTTCGGAAGGAAAATCAGTTCTCTGAGAAAAGTACTTTCTGTTTTCTGGTCTCGTATAAAGTGCAGTGTTGTTATTTCATACAAGTCTCCCTTGAAGCCTTTGGCAAGCTATCAAGCTGTAAAGTCCTTCCTGTTTTTCCCAGGTCTAGCTTGCAGTCTGATGTCCCCTCTCCTCCTACTGAGAGAGCCCCTGTGCACCTAGAGGACACAGAATATTCCTTTAAAAGGTAAGAGAGGGGTAAATATAGTGGGCGTGTGAGTAATACTGAGGATTAAGGGAAATCTGAATGGGCAAGCACAGAAAGAGGCTGCTTTCCACAGCCTTTGTCCCAAGGATGAAGGCAGCTTGCAAAATAAACCAAGAAGTTTGCATTGTATCCCTCTTCCTTCTTTGATATAAGCCAAGCACCCCAGCTTTTTTTCTTCTCTTGGTTCTTGTGTGCGTGGTGGGGTTCAGTCGCTACCTTCTCATTCGCTGCTAATCCAGTGAAATGCCACAGTGGTGCTGGAGTGGCAGCGAGGGAGCTGACGGGCAGCTGGAATACACTGAAATGCAACTGTAGTCTAAACGTGATCCTTAGAGAAAAATCCTGGGGCAGGACAGGGAATGTAGACTGCCAGAAACCTTGCCTGGTGAGTAGATCGTATTCAGTAGTGTGAGGATTCCTGTGGCACTTGGTAAAGATGTAATGCACCTTTCTTTGCTTATCAGATCTGTCCTGGGCTACGAGGAGAGAAGCAGCGCCCAGGAGAGCACACACACGAGTCCCGAGGTCCCAGCATACAGCGAGCCTTACTGGGGGGAAGCGACGTAAGGGCTGTTTGCTGATGTGTTCTTTCTCGTTGTTGAAAGCCCTGGAAATACTGATTGCTCAGGAAATATCGAGCACAGGAACAACAGCATAATAAGGGCCATTTGTCCAAGCAGCTCTAAATTGCTCCTCTCTCCAGCATCCACTGAAATAGTACATTCCCTACTGCGTTCACTGAAGACTAACCACACAGCAAACACATTTAACCTTTCCCAATTTCTTCCCAGCAGCCCCAGCTTTGCCGCATGTGGCACAGTTCAGCTCTGATCTGCCTTCAGCTCCGCTCTCCTGTGCTTATGAGTCTGGACAGAGATGTCTGCTGCATCCTGTTCCAGTCCTGGGGTGGGATATGAGTGCGTGTCACCCAGTTGTCCCTTGCCTTCTGCAGAGAGAAGCTCAAGGCACGGAGCAGATATGAGCTGGGGCAGTAGGACAACTGGGGCGCCCTCCTGGGAGTCCGTTTGCACGGAAACCCAATGAGCTAGAAAGTGTTTTGCCAAAAGACTTGCCGTGAGGGAGAAGTCACTTGACTCCCCCATCAGGAGTCTGCTCAGGAAAGTTTGCTCTGCAGTAGTTGTTCAGACTCCCTCTACTGCCACAGGTGTGAAAAAAAAAAAAAATCCCATGCAACGTTGACGTGTGTCCTGAGAAAAGGGAGTCTGAGCTAGAAAGGCAAGGGGAGATGGAGCTGTGTGAGTGGTATCATTGGACACAGTGAATGAGTGAGTCTGGCTACAAAAACCTTCAGAATATTGGACAGGGGAAACATTAAAATTCAGCCTCAGGTATTAGCAGACGCTGTGTCAGATGCGATGCCTGTCCTGGCATACACATCCTGATGTATGAAAGAGCCACGACAAATAATCCAGTACCCTGCAGGTCTGCTCTCATGCTGGAAAGCAGCATGTTTGTCTAGAGAAAACATAGTTGGGACTGGTATTTCAAAGAGCTAATTTCAGCATGTGAGAGTGTTGCTACCTGCCCATCCATTCAGTTCCAAGCAGTTAAGCAGCGCTTTGTGCCGTGCTGAACCCAGTGCTGGTTACAGCTTAGCCCTTGGAATATCCTCCACCGAAGCTCTGTGCCTTACTTTCTTCTCAGTGTGCACTGAACTGAGCTTTCAGACGTTTGTGCCTGGCAGCCACCAGCGCAGTTTCTTTTTCTTTGCCAGGTCTCCCCAGGATTTCAAAGAGGGGAACACCCCTAGAGAAAGGGGGCAGGAAAGCACCCGGGCCTCAGATGAGTATAAAGGAAAGCAGATCCCAGAAACGTAAGTGGTTGGTAGGACCCACCCATGGTATCTACTCACTGCGCAATTCTTCACATCTTAAAAGTCCAAGGGCCAGTTTCTGTTCCGACAGCACGTGACAGAGGTCCTTTGGCATCAGCATGATTCCTGTGGTCCTAGAATGGCAGGCAGTAGCTTCTGCTGCCCAGAGACCTCCGCCAGTACTCTGCAGGCATTTATGAGTGCCGCAAAATCACTCCTGAGCGTGTCCTGAGGTGCTAGAAGCATCTGTCAGCCCAAGGAATTCTGACACGAGTGTTTCCTCCTGTGCCTAAAGTTTTCCTTCTGTGACAATCTTGGATGAAAGCCTTTAGCTGTGATCCTGTAAGCTGCAATGGGATTTGTACGTGTGATTCCCATCAGATCCAGTACCAGGGCAGTTTGGAATAGCTCTGGCCAAAGTGTCTCCTGCTCCCTGCCTGATGGCTCCTGGCTTAGGGAATGACTGTCTGCCCACACCAGCATGTTTTCTGTCCACTGCCTTAAACACAGATCTTTATTTTAGGTTTTCAGACTCAAACAACCATACTGAGAAGGAACAAGAATCTCCTGACCATGATGTCCACCCAGAGCCTCCCAGGTCGAAGGAGCACACTGAACATGAACCCAGCACAACTGGGTAAGGAATCAGATAATGACCCCCTGCCTTTTCCTGTTGGATGAGGGTTAATTCCTTGTGTGTCTTGCCCCATGTACATAAGCAGATAAAATCTTCTCCCAGGCTCCCCTTTTGTGCCTGATTCTAGTGCTGCTTCTACCGAGTGAACCTTTTATAAGGTTTTATATGGTTTTACCATGGCCTGGGAGAAACACCCTCACTAGCTGGAGGCATCAAACACTGTGCAGGTGTTCACCGGGGGTTGCATCTGCATCCTCGAGTAATTCTAAGTGCAGCAGCACTTCTGCAGACTGTAACGCTCTTCTGTCTTGGCAGGTCCAGCTCTGCACCTGGAGAAAGCAGCGTCGCTGCTCCAGAGCCCCAGCGTGCGAATGAACCTGACCGGTGCTGGGAAAGGTATGGAGCCAGGGGACAGGCAGGTCTTCGCTGCTGTCTCTCACTTCTTGTGTTCTCCCTCTTGCCCTGTTCGAAGGCATCACAAATGCTCATTGCTTGGCTACGGAATTCAGAAACCAACGTAACCATGATATGACTGCATTTACCCACCACGGTGCACAGGTTTAGATACAGGTGCTAAAGCTGCTAACAGGCTTTCTCCCCCCTGACCAGGACCGCTCCAGTTCATGAAGAACAAACCTGCCCCACCACAGAGAGTCACCATGAGAGCCCAGGAGACTGGAGACACAGCGAGCCTAACCCGGTGGCAGCCAGGTACAGTGGGACAATCCCTTTGTTCCTCCCCGTCATTTGCTCTCAAATCCTCATCCTTTGCCATTCCTGCTTCTTGATACAACCCTGGCTGAAGGCTTGACCTGTGTAAATTCGCCAGCGTACGCTAATCGAATGACACTGACAACAGCAGTATTAGGTTTAGGATTCCACCCACACACGCTTGTTCATACTTCATATCAGTTATCAAATTAAGTTAGACAGCTGCTGAATCTTGCAGCATTTCATTGCGCTGGGAATTCAGCTCACGTGGGTGAGGGGAAGTAGGACAGGCCTCTGCCATTCCCCCGACCTTAAGAACCTATGAACAGCATGGTGCCCCAGGTTTTCCTCATGGCCAGCAGAACGAGGCAGGATCCAGCCTCTGCAAATTCCGAACGCTTGTGTGAGCTGGTCATAGCAAACAGTCATTGGCTTTATGGTCAGTTTGTCTCTAATTCTTTAGCAGGTCTATCTTCAGCTCAAAGGAGGACGCTCTCGGTGCATACGAGACCCAGCATCCCATGCCACTGTACACGGACCGCCAGCCTTTCAACAGCAGCGCGTCGGCACCCAGTCACAGGATTCCGTCCTACGCAGACAGCCAAGTATTCAGCGCCAGAAGGTGAGCGTTTGGGAACGGGACACACAGACAGGGAAAGCTGCTGGCACAGAAATATTTGACAGAAACTCTGGTCCAGCTTGTACAATCACTGCATCAAGAAGTGAGAGCAGGATTTTGTTCCCAGAGGGAGCAATAGTATTGTCAGCTCTCACAGCACATGGAACACGATCATTTTTGGACCTGAAGGGCTGACGAAGGGATTCGGGAGATCTGAGTTGATAACTGATTTATAACGGTGGAGAGGCCTTGGCAGGTTGTACCCAGACTAGCTACACGGTTGCCTGGATGCGTAGAGACCACATCTACTTCTCCTCTGTGACTGCAGAGATGATGATTCAGGAGCAGTCTGGTTTTTATTTCTCAATGACACGACACCAGCTGTACACGTATTACAACTATTTATGTATATATCTACATTCATGTGATCGGAATATAGCCTTCACCTCTTTCAGTGTTTTTAAGAATCTTGGTGTCACAAAGCTCTCATTTGCTTTTGGAGGCATTTGCAGACTAGGACTAGGAGAGACAGGACAGACCTTTATTGTACGTCATAGCCTGTTACCACCCCGCCGGCGCTGTGCGGTGCTGACACCTCTCTCTGCAGCGCAAGAAACTCGCACTCCGTTCCTGCCCTCGGGTTTATATTGTAGACCAAACGCGTGTCCTGCCCAGAGCAGGGGTTTTCTCATCTTACGACAAGCTTAGCCTGTCCCTCTCTCTCTCTTTAATGCAGCATTGATTTCGGTGTTTTTCAGCATTGTTTAACATTAAGTTATACAGTTGCCTGAAGCTTTAATTGGGATCAAACGGCTGACAGACAATATAAACCTAAGCCGTGCCCCCGGCACTCGCAAGAAAACAATGACCGTAAGCTGTAAGCTTCTTTTCCCTGGTGAAAGAGCCTGAGCTCTGCCCACAGGTTAAAGCCACTCCAATAATGAGTTCTGTCTTGGAAAAGTGAAAATGTGCAGGTCTGACACGCAGATGGGCCAGCTGGTCAGGAGTTCACGTGTGCAGATGGTGCAGTGGTGGCTTTGGTGAGCGCTGGGAAAGGAAAGAACATTGAAGGGCAAAGAGACGAAATATTAGTTAGCCAGTGTGGGGCTTCCAGTGACTCCTGGTACAATCTTAATCAGGGCTTTGTGCTTCCTTGCCAGACCTACCCCAGATTACGAAGGGAGAGTGTATGACGGGAGAAGCAGCCCCAGGAACAGCAGATACGACAGCGCTAGTGCCAGGGGGCACTGTGAATATAACCCCGCAGCCGGACGGTAAGAAGTCAAAGGGAATCCAGACTTGTTAACACAAAGAATACCCCACTGCTACATTTATTCAGCATCCTGAGTGTCCTGCCCCACTTCTTACTGATTCCCTGGGTCTAAGCGTGTGCAGCACGGTGCTGTTTGCGTGCATGCCCGTGGTGCATGAGTGATTTTGCTAAGCAGGGAGACATTTAGCCAAGATTCTCACCACTTGTGAGAATCCCTCACGTGCTCAAGTTCAGTGCTTGAGATTGTATTGCTTCCTTTCGTAGCTACGACTCCCTTCCCAGAGACACCACCATGTCCATTTCCCAGAGAAGCCACAGGGTGCCGTTCTACATGGACAGCTTAAACTGTAACAGCACCAGGTAAACGGGGAGTCTTCACGGTTGTGAGGGAAACCCCCAGGAAACTGCTGCGGAAGAGAAGCTAGGAAGCAAAGCCAACAGCTGAGAGAGAGATGAATGGTTTCCAGGCAGAGGATGTGTGATCTAGAGACACAGAACTTCTCTTAAACCATTCCTAGCAAAACCTACCCAGCACAGGGTCTGTAATCCATCCACCTCTGGTATCTGGAGATTTTTCACCATGTGGGCTGCCGAAACAGAGAATGAAGGGCTGGTTCCTGGACCAGAAATTGGCCTTTGTGGAGCCTACAGGAAAAAAGAGAGCTAAAAGCAAAGAGAGATGTTGAGAGAGAGGATCACTATCTCCAGATAGACATTTTTGTAGCCATAGTTTTGCCACCTTCTCCCTTCTGCAGCTTTTGAAATGCTTAAGCTGGGGATGATTTTGCTGGGGATAGTTACGTTGGACCTCGGCCAGCGTGTCCCCACCTCCTCCTCTCCTGCAATACGCTGTTTGCCGTTTCTCTCCGTAGCTGCTCCCGCTCAGGCTACGTGACTTTTCTCTCTCTCTTGCCAGGCTTCTCTCAGGGTCCAGTGAGAGGATCTGCAGTCCGATGGCCACCTTACCGCACAGCAGCGCAGCAGCCTCTGCGTACCAGCCCGACTCCAGCGCCGCCGGGTAAAGAGCGATGGGCGGCCGTGGTCCTCCCCCCCAACGCAGGTTTTGCATGCGGCTGTCCTGTCTGGTGAAGGCAAGCCAGGCTTTGCTGCTTGCCACCTGGGCCACGGGACATTTCTCAGTCGCTTCTGGCAAAGAGCACAGACATTGCCAAGGTGGCCTGAGGCACCCAGAGGGGAGAGGTGGGCTGGGTACTTTTCTCCAGGTGCCCTTTTTTAGAGACCAGGCTGTAGCTCACTGTATGAGTTGTTGCTCTTTATCATGGCAAAATCATGAATCCTCCATAACACATTGTAGCTGAGGGACACGACGGAGCTTCTTGCGCCATACACACTCATCACAGGTGTGGGGCTCTCGGAAGACCTTGTCAGTTCTGAGCAAGTGAGGAGTCTACGTACAGCAAGTGTACCAGATTTGGGTGGGGCTGGCGCAGGACCCCGCTCTGCCATGTGTTACAGAACATAGCGTCCTGTCACGGTGCAGCTGTCAGCTCAGAGCTGTGTTCTTGGATTTGTGGTTTCCACAGGCTCCAGCTCAGAGGTGAAAACTGCTGCACACTTTTATGCGATTTAGAGAGTCAGAGAGGGGTTTCAAAGTGCGGAGAGGCCAGCACAGGCTTGGATGGGCAATATTTCCAACCGCCTGGCCTTGCTACAGCCTGCTTGTCACAACCCCTGTCTAAGTAAGAGAGGCTCATCTGAAACACTGGGCACGGGAACTGTCTATGCCAAGTTAAAAAAAAAAAAAGAAAAGGCTTTATTTTCTTTCCTTAGTTGTGACGTGGCTTAGTTTGCCTGTGCAAGAAGAGAGGATTAATCATAGCTTATAGGCAGCACCGCAAATGCACCATGGAGAAGGAGCCTGATTAGTTCATTTCATGGCTCTGGGAAGAGAGCCGGTGGGCACAGCAGCTCCCCGCGATCTGCCACGGAGCTGCAGACGGGCAGGCAGATGGGGGCATGTCACTTTGAAATCAGGATTGTAAAGAGGGAGGAATATGCAAGAAAGGTCAGCTCTGTAAGCAAAAACATCCCCAAAAGAAACCAGTAGCAATTCATAATGGATGAAAATGCTGGAGATATTCCAGGGACAAAATTCCAGTCTGTAAGTAGAGCTGTGCCAGTAGGGTTTTAATGTTAATGGGCAGAACCACAGGCTCTCTAAATGCTTATTGTGTGCGTAATCCTGACATGATTTGAAAAAGACTTATCCTTGCAAAACAGAGGATAACTGAGTGAGAGAGTTACATTATCCACCCCATTCTTTTTAATTAACTTGATTTGTTTTGGTGGGTTAATTAGAGGGGTATATTAGGTGATATTTAGCAACAAAGCTTGATATTCAGTATTCAAGAACAAGAGCATCTCACTCAGTGCCTTTTCACGCAGGCGTTCCGTGTCCAAGTGCACACATGTGGTCCCTGGCGCTGTCTCTCATTAGCTCCAGTCCTTTCTAATGCAAATGTTTCTCATTCTGTTTCCCTCCCTTCCTAGAAAAGGGGTCCTCTTTGTGAAGGAGTACGTGAACAGCAGCGAGCTGTCAGCCTCCCCACGCTACGGCAGGTACGAGGAGTGTCCAGAGATATACGTGTGCAAAGCAGCAGCGCACGGCTTTGCCAGCCAACGCACCCCGAGCAAACTCCCACGCTGGAACAGTTCGCGCTGCGTCAGCGTGCCGCTGTGCCTGAGTTAATTAGCCCTGGAGGGATTAAGTTGGGTGGGCAGAGCGGTTTGCGAAGGCAGCTCTGGGGACCCAGGCGGGTATCTCTGCGGTGCGCTGGGCTGTCTGGCCCCGTGGCGGTGACAGGAGGACCGCTGTCCCACAACTCCTGGCAGAGGGGTGAACTCCCCCTCTAAGTGGGTTGGACTCTGAGGTGGGTGATGGGTGAAAACACCACACTGCAGATTTTTAGGCTGCGTGTTTGCCACTGTCAGGCTTCACTGTGCATTGCAGACATAAAAGATTGGAATTGGTGAGAAAAATGTGGAGATTGAGAGTTCTCACTCAAAAAAGTTATTTATGAGTGTAGAAAAAGTTAAAAGGTGCCATTTTCAAACTTAAACCTTCAGTCTCTTGTATTCTGCTCAAAGGTAACTCAGTAAAGCTACTCCGGAGTGACACCAGTGTGACTGAGAGCAGAATTTTGGCCCCACGTACGTGGTGCTTACGTTGACGCAGCAGCCAGCTAACACCCAGTTTGATGCCTCCCTGCTGGCGTTTATCCTCCGCAGTGCTGTGCTGGCAGTACTGTGGTGGCTGATTGCAGACTCCATAAATCTCTAGCCTTTCCTGCGGGTCGGCAAAGCAGATGTCAGCGTATTGCTGCAGCGTCTAAAAACACGGGCAAACAGAGGCAGAGGGGGAACACTCAGCTAGGTGAGACGAAGGACGCGTTCCGGGCCTTTTCCTGCATTATAGCTCAGGATTTGGGAGGTCAGGAAGCAGTGAAAATAGCTGCTATTTCCAGGGTCCGTATAGGGACCCCAGTGAGGCCAGAGAAGTTTTAGGGATGAGGGTACTGGAGGCAGGAATTCACAGATTGCCTGTCCAGCAGCCAGCGCAGGATTTTGCCGGTCTCATCCAGCAGCCAGTGGAAAATACGCTGGTCCCCATAGTCTGGGTCACAGCCTGTGCGCGTCCCAGCCCCAGGGCTGCCGGGCACCGTGCTGGGGGGCCGTGGGCAGCACAGCCAAGGCTCTCACTGACAGGGACTCCCCCTCCTCCTCTTCTGCTCCCCCTCTATTTATCCCCGCTCCCAGCCCACCCAGCCTTGCCTTTTCCGACACTTTACGGACATCCTGCCTCGCCATCCTCTGTGCGGACAGCAGCGGCCAGACACATTTTTCAGTGCTCTGGAGTTAGGTGCTGGGGCTGGTGGCTCTTTGCTGTCTCTGCTTGCCCTTGGAGGTACCGGCTCCTTGCAAACCTCTTCTGCCAGGCTGAGCCCAGAGCGGGCTCTGGGTCTGACCCTGAGGCACAGAGATTGTGGTGAGGGGCAGGGAGCAGGGTCGTGCCACCCCTGTGGAGAATCTGCAGCGTGAATTCAGCAAAGATGGAGACAGTGCTGCTGCCAGCCCCGCTCCGTCCATCAGCACGGCCCTCTCTGTTAGGGAAATGCCTTTGCAGAGCTGGTTAGGCAGGACCACCCTTCTCTCCAAGGAACAGGCAGCTGGGACATTGCAGTTAGGACGTTAGGTTAATGATCAGTGATTCCATCTGAGATGCTCTTCCCATGTATCACTGTCAAGCGCTGATATTTCCTTCTCCCTCCAGTGGCAGCCTTGTGGATTTGACCGATGTGGACAGAGCACCCTACAGCCACCACAGCTACCTGTCCAGCGCTCCCCTGCAGAGGTAGGACAGCTCGGGGCTGCCCTTGGGGCTTTCAGCAAACTGGTAAACAGAAATGACTTTCAGGCTTTGCTGGTTTAGAGTATTGGTATATGTTTGGTGAAATAACAGCATGAAGTGTAAATGATCTTTGGAAAATACGGTGCCACTGACTGCCCTGCTGTTGTGGTCTCTGGGATAACACACGTCCTGCTGCACTGTCACTTGACACAAACACGTGTAGAAGCAGGTAGCTCATGGAAAGCGGTGCTGATGCTGGGTAAAAAACCTCTGGTAGCAGTGCTAGAACTGGAACTAGCTTGTGTTACAGAGAAATTCACTCTTCTGTTCCTTCACAGGTCCAGTGAGCCTGTTTGCAGTTACTGCAGCCGTGAGATCCGAGACTGCCCTAAGATCATAATAGAGCATCTTAACATCTACTGCCACGAATACTGTTTCAGGGTAAAAACCTCTAACTACTGACTGCCTTCCATGTGCTGCTGTGAAATGGAGTGGTGGGAGGAGAATCTTGGTGCAAATTCTGTCCTCAGACCTTTGGAGTAATGTATATAGTGTGTGCGAAGTGCTCGCAGCCACATCGGGACAGAAAAAGTCATGTAGTCAAAGGTGTTGGAGTTGTCCCCAAAAGTTTTTCAGCTCCTCAAATAAATGTGCATTAGAACAAGGGGAATTCTTTATTGTCATCTGATAGAATAGCAGCACCCTCTTTCCTCACGTCCCTGTCCTTGTGGCAGACTTGCTGCTTTGTGGCCTTTGTGCCCCAGTGCAGGTCTTGCTGAATCTCTCAAACCTTGCAAAGTTCACAAGTAAAGTCTGTGGAGATGGCGAGTGTGGGAGGAGGAAGCCTGCATGGCATTTGTCTGTTGTAGAAAAGTTTAGCCTCAAACTAGGTCACTGCTTTGGCATCCTCACACCTTCATAAAGTGATACAGAGACTGTTCATTTCTCTGTCCCCTCTACGCTGTCATTACTGCCTGGTTGCTTTGGGTACTGTCCAACCACCTTGTTTGTTTTCCCTTTGGCAGTGTGGAATTTGCCACAAAGCAATGGGAGATCTTCTGGATAAAATATTCATCCACCGGGACATTGTCCACTGTGACAAGTGCTACGAGAAACTCTTCTAGGTGAGCGCCCCTTTACAGTGTCAGCATGAATGGCTGGATGAGAGCTCCTGGAGCTTACTGAATGAAGAGCATTTAACCCTGAGTGATGCATACAGGGATTTTCTTGTGGCTTTTTAGTGAGAAGCAGTGACCCTTGTTGCAGATTTCACTAAAACATGCTAGAGCTGGTCCCAGGAGTCCCAGTTAGAGCCAGAATCCCTGACCGTAATGTGATAAACGGGCTGTGGTAGCTTCACATGGGGGAGACAAGCAGAGGGCTGGCTTGAGTGATGAGAGAAATGTCCCTTAGAGGTTGAGACGCAATTAAAGGTAATTAAAGAGTTCCTTCTTGCGTCCTGCACTAACCCGCTGCAGGAGGCTAGGTGCTGTTTTAGCAAGGTTCCTCCAGCAAGGAGGCAGCACGTCAGCGGCAGGTGCACTCACTGCTTTACGTAAAGATCCTCTGAGATGAACCCCCCTGGGAAGACTACAGCGTTGTACGCTGTCAACAGATCAACGAGGAAGTAGGCTGGATATGGTTTTGTGTGGCCTGATGATGTGGCTGGGGTCACCGCAGTGCCAACCAGAAACCCTGCCACTGCTCCTTTCCTCCCTCTGCCTCATCACAGAGAGAAGGAGGGAAAGGGGCCGCTGCCTCGCTGCGGCTGCTTTGTTTGCCTCTTAATGCAATGTGACTGGCTAGCCTTTTTCGTCCCACTCCTGCGCGTTCGTCTGCTCCACCGACCTCTGTAATGCAGGGGTTTGTGCGGTACCCAGCTCCTGTGTTCACCTGCTCTGTATTTGCTTGCAGGGTTTTGCAAAGCTGGAGAAGGCAGCCAGTGAAAAGTCCTCAGCAGCACATATCGGAATATATCCAGCAGTTCCTGACTGGCAAAGATAGCAGAATTCCTGCTCCTCCACTTCCTCAAGTTATTTTCCCTCTCACTGCCTCATCACAATGAACGAGTTTAACATCCGCTGGTTTATGCTGTCAGCTGCAGACAAGACAAGTGCCAGTGTTAACCAGAAAAGGCAGTGCCTTCTACAAAGATAAGCGGGCTGATCTTCCAAAGGTGCTGGGCCCCTCCGCCTCTCTTTAACGGCATGAAGATTCCAGAGTGCTCCCTGTGCGGGAAGTCAGGCAGAGCTCCGTAGGTCTAAGCTAATTGTGAGAAACCTTTTCTGATTTTTTTTCATTTTCATTTTTGTAATCAGGCTGCAGCTTAGCGCGTGTGAGCTGACACAAAGCAAGCCGATACAAGTGTTAAACACTAGATTTGGATTCTTGGGAGGGTTTGAATTTAGTTCTTAGCAAGAGCCTATTTCTGCTTCTCTCACCCCCAAATTCTGCCTAAAAATAGCTTCTGCCTGATTTCCATTTGCTTTCCACGGGCTTTCAGGAGCACTTGCAGACTCACTTGACTCTAATTGTGTGTCAGCTCTCATTTCCCTTTCCTGCCTACTCCCCAGTGGCTCGCTGCAGCAGCACGTGTGTCTGCTGTCTGTTGGGGAGATAACGCTCTTGTTCACCTGGTAGTTAGCTTGGCCTCTGACGGTAGGTGTCCAGCGGCCGTACAAAACGTGCCAGAGAACAGGTATCTCAATTGCCTCTCCTGACAAGGAACGCTGCTTGACTGAAATCTGAATTTCCTCCCACCTCAAGCCTTGCCCTAATGCTTCTCTTATCGCTGTAAATTATTTACATCACAAACGCTCGCTCACTAAATTGAACTTCTAGCAGATGCTGTACAGAGTAAAAGTCAGAATCTCATCATTTTAGCCCTTAATTGAGATGCTGAGAGGTTGAGAAAGCTGAATACTGAAACCTGAAATCAGCCCCTGTGCCTTAAAAGCACAGCTCTGAGTGTCCAGAGAGTTGTTGTTTTCTCTTTGAAAGCACGAGGAATGTCTGCAAAGCCCCCAAGTCGGTCCTGCTCCAAGCTCTTACATGGAAATAGGTGATGGCAAAAGCTCTAACGCAGACTACTGTTACTTTATGTGCTTAGCGATGGAAGCTGGCATGCACGCAAAAGCTTAGCAAGTTAGTGTTTTACAGCACAAGTGCTACTTAGCTTTTTTTGGGCCACTGTACCAGTTATTTAACCGAACTGTAGGCATGACCTTAGAAGCAAATTCATGAGGGGAACTCCAGTTGAAAGCACTAGCAGCTCTGGTACCAGCAAGCTTCAGGTTGAGACCTTAAAGCTGTGCCTGCAACAGAGGGCAGCCCCAACAAACCCCCAAAACCCAGTTGTCACAAAGGCATGATTTTCAAAAACATCTACTGATTTTGGCTGCCTACATTTCTAAGTTACCAAGACGTAAAAGGGACGTTACTTTCTGAACAGAAGAGTCACAAAGCATCTCATCTCCCCAAATTGCTCGTTTCTGAAAGCCACAGCGAGTGGTTCCTTACTGATCCCTGTACCAGTGGTGGGGAATGACTGGTCCAGCAGCTGTTACACATCTCATTTACACCATGATTGAAGAGGGATCGTTTAAAATGCTGAACAGGTGCACCCGTCACTACAGGTGTACTGTGAGATGATCTGCAGAAATAACTTATTCACCAATTCCAGAGTTCCTGACGGGTACGTGGCCTTAGGGGAACAGGATTTGTCCCTCCTGTGTTTTGCACCATCTCTCCTCAGCACTGCGTTTCCCTGTAGCAGTTGTTTAACCTCCATATACAGCGCCAATAAACAGCCCTCGCTCACGTGCAGCTCACCGTGTAACACGCTCCTGTTGGGCTAACGGTCTGTGTCAGTTTTTTTGCTTCTCGGTGGCCTGAGGGCATAACCTGTCAGTAAAGTCACTGAATGCTGTGTGGGAGGATGGGGCAATGAGAGAGAAGAAATGGTACCAAGGAGAAAGGGTGTTCTGGAAGGAGGGGGAGAGGGGTCAGCAAACTGTCTCAGCACATTCTCCATGCGGTTTAAGTCTGGTTGCTCTAAAAACCTGCTGTTCCCTGGGGAAAAGGGAGCCTTGATCCACCTGTGTGTAGCATCACCACAAAGGGTTGGCTGGCGTTTTTTCCCCCCTCCCCAAAGACACGTATCACCCAAAAGCAACCTGCAGCTGTTCTAAAAGCAATATGGTTTAATTTGTTTTGGCCTGAACTTTGAAGAATTGCTGACCTACCCTTCCCCACACCACCCTCCTGAGCAAAAAAAAAAAAAGGGATTATTTAAAGCTGTAAATCTTTCTGTTTCCTGGTATCCTCACGTATTTGTGGAGAAAGGGTCACCTGCACGCGGATTTCTCTCACGTGACAGGCGAGGTCACGCGTTTTCCACAGACACCAAGGGGCTCTTGTTTCACTGGGGGCTCTGCTGCTTGTGGGGACAAACCTGCGCCGGATTATTTATGTGAAAACGCATAAATGTAGATAAAGGCTACAAGATGTGACACTAGCGATGGGGCTGAGGTGGAGGCGAACCCCTGCCCGCGCTTTTGGAGGCACCGTGTTGTGCGCAGACTGAACCTCAGACCCATTTCTGGGAGCGCCAGTGCTGGACTCGGCTTTTGGGCCAATTCCTGAGAAAAAAAAATAGATTCTGCTTATAGCACCCATCCTTTATGACGGCAAGGAAACCGCTAACACTTATCAGAAGATGGCAGAGGGTGCGTTTGGGCCCGACACACATTTTGGACAAGGATGTGAAAAGAACAGCAGTGTGTTTATTGTCTCCTGCTGAAACTGCGTCCTGCAGAAACATAACGCTTTGGGAGACCCCGATTAATCTTTATTTTGAGCACATTCATGGTTTAAATGGGTTTTAAAAGCGCCGCAGGCCTCGGCTGTGCGCGGGGCCGCGCCCGCGCGCGCTTCCCGCCGGACCCGCCGCCCCCCGGGTCCCCCCCGCGCAGGCGCAGACGGCCCCGCCCCGCCGGCGGCAGCGGCGCGCGGAGGGAGGGGGCGGGGCCCGGATGCGCGCGCGGCGGCGCCCTCCCGCCGTTTTGCGAGCGAGGCTGCCGGTACCGCCGGGGACAAGCGGCGGCGGCGGGGAGCGGAGCGGAGCGGAGGGGGCGGCTCGGCCACCGCTTCCCCGCCATCGGCGGACGCGGCAGGTACCGTGTGAGGGGAAGGGCGGGTCGAGGGTAACCGGAGCTCTGAGCTCCGCTCGGCGCGGACTGGCCGCGCCCCGAGCCCCCCGCGGCGTCTCTCCCCGCCCGGTGCCCGCTCCTCACCCCCACCCGGGCCACGGCCTCCTCCCCGAGGCACCCGGTACCGGCTGCGACCCTCTCCCGCCCTCCTCCTCCCTCCCCCGGTTCCTCCCTCAGCGCGGCCGGCCTCTCCGTGCCCGCGCACCGGGCGCTGTCCGCGCCGGGGGACTCCCCGCCCCGCAGCCCGCCCGCCGGAGGGGGCACCCGCTCCTTCGCCGCCCCCGGCGGCATCGCTCCTGCGGTGGGGAGAGCCCGTTAACCTGCCGGTAAAAACCCGGATGTCTGTTTGAAAAACTCCGAATTATTGTCTCCCACACGGTAACGGCTCGAAATGCAGCCTTCTCCTTTCTTTTCTTTTTTTTTTTTTTTTTTTCCCCAGCCCATTATACAATGAAATCAAGTTTTGTAGATTTATATATTTTTTTTTTTTATTTCCCTACCCTTGTGGCTTTATTTGGGTGATTTTTAGACTCGCTGGCCGTGGGAAAAGGCCGAAGGGTTTAAATCTGTTTGTTCCCCCTCCTTTTGCCGCTCCCCAGCCGTGGCGGGGAGCTGGTGTTTCGGGTGACAGACCTCCTTACTGTCCCGCGTCCTTGGGCCGCTGCGTTCTGCTCTGACAGTGGAACTCCCGCACTCCCCGCCGGCACGTCCTCAGCGAGTTACCGAGCAACGGCTCCGAAACGCCGCTGGAAATCGTCCTGGTTTTGTCACCCGTGGGGAGACTGGGTGGTTTCCTAGGAGCGTGAACGCGTGCAAGGAGGTTTTCAAAGTGGGCTTACGAGTAGGAATCGGATTGCTTGGTAACTACAAGTTAAATTTCTTTTTCCCGAGTCAGAAGGGCTTCAGCAGCACTTCTTACAGGCGTGATTTCGAGAGCTGTGTTTAAAGCGCGCTGCAGTCCGCTGTGTTCACTTGTAGCTCTTGCTAAAGTGCTGTTTGTGTTAATTATTCATTCAAATATAAGCTTCAAATTTTAATCTTGCATGTAGAGGACCAAAATTAAAAAACTGTCAAGTAAAAACTGAAACAAAATTGTTGGTTTTTTGTTTTTTTTTTTCAGGAAATGTACTCAGCTACTGCTGTTAGAAGTAACTGAGTGCTACGGAGGTGCTAAGGTGTGTATGGGGGGTGTCTGTGTTTTTAACCTTGTTTGCTTTGTGGACTTAGCGTGGCGCTTAATTTTCGTGGTTTCCTCTACCTGCTGGTGGTTAGGCCTTAAAAATGGGAGAAGTTTTCAGACAGCGAAGGGAGTTGGGAATAACATCCCATCCATTGAGCCACAAAAAATCGAGAGTTCGAATGCAGTTGTAAAGCCTACATCGAGTCTTTCAAATTGCTCTCGTTCTGCAAAATCGAGAGGATGTATGATTTTTTGAGGGGAGTCTATTTTAGTTGCTGGGTGGAACATTAATCTCATATTAGGGGCTTTTCACTGAAGAGTGAATTCAGAAGCGAATGCACGCGTTGAAACCGGAAACCCACGTACGGGACTAGTGCAGGGGAGAAATCGGGGCTTCCCTCTTATCCCGTGCGCGCTGTGAAGCTGCGCGTTAAGTGCCCCAGCGTGGCTTCGTGGCTGTTGGAAGCCTGAGTGCCCGTGCAGTTCAAAGCTGCCGGAGCAGTGGTGCTGCGCTCGCTCTTCCTTGGTCAGCACAACCACGGGCTGACTTAAGACAGGAAAACCAGAGAGATGGCTTCATTTCATGAAACTTAATGGGATATGGAATCTGTGGTGTGAAATATTTATTTTTTTTTATTATTTTTCTGGTTTTGGCTGTGTTTACGTGGGAGAGCTTGCCTCTCTTTTCAGTTGTAACAGGAAAATGTGCCAGTAAAGACATTAGCTATGCTGGTTCTCGTGCCCCACAGTAACTGCAGTTCCTGTCGTTAGTCATTGTCCTTAGTCCTTGGTATAAATTGATACAGAAGTGTTTCCAAGTTTTTTCTGCTTTTCCAGGATAAACCTGGTCATGAACAAAGGATGTTTTTCCCATTTTCTTAATGCTGTCATTGTCTGACGTCAGCACCTTGCTAGTGATGTTTCCTGACTCTGCTCAATCAGTGCTTTTCTCGTGTGCTTTGTTTGTAAACAGATGGAAACCGAACTATTGTGCTGTGCGTGATTCAATCGGCTTCCTTTTATACAGTCTGATTTGTAGCATAATAGTTGCACATCCTAGCTGTTTAGAACAGGTCATTTGTGTGTTGAAATGCTTCATACTAATTTCAGCTGTTCTTTTTCAATAGATTTTGACTGAATTCAGTCACCTTGTACCCCAATGTAATTCGTTTATGCTTATCGAAGTCCCAATCTTTGGTGTGTAATTCCAGTTTGCTCAAAACATTGTGCCTCTTTCTGGAGCTTTTACATGTTTTTTGTGTCTTGCAGTGAAACCGTGCGGTTTGGATGATGGTAGTGCCTGGAAATGCCCCGGTCATACAGCAGGACCACGCTCTGGAGCCTGACCTAGGACGAGACTCAACGGAGAACTCTGCCATGGGCCCCGACACGGAGCCGGCGGCCCAGGAGGTTGGCCCGGAGCTGGAGGAGGTGCGGAAGCTGCGGGAGCTGGTGAGGAGGCTGGAGATCGAGAATCAGCACTCAAGAATGAAGAGTGGCAGGAGCGTGCTCGGGACAAACGTGCAGAGTGAGATCCGTACCGGTGTGGATAACCACGGCTCTGCTCTTAACGGGATGGAAATTAATAACAGCATCAATGCGATAACGGAGAAGCGAGAGCTGCAGATAATGGCAGATCTGCACAACCAGTTAAGCAGAATTAGAAAAGAGGAAGGAGAGAACAACTGCTTAAGAAAGGACATAGATGTCCAAATGCAATATAGGTGCAACAGTGCCACTGAGGAATTGTCTTCCAATACGTGTAAGCTGGAAACGAAGGGCGATGGTAACGTTAGATGTTCTTCACGTATGGATACAAGTCCAGAGCCTACGGGAGACTTGATCATTGCAGGTATTGAGTCCTCAGTTAAAATAAACGAACAAAATCCCAGTGAAAAATGTGGAGATGTGGGAAGTCTTTCGAATAACACAGATCTGGATGAAGTGAAAGTGTTAGAACTTGGAAATTGCAATGAAGAAGAAGATAGCTGGTACGTATCTCAGAACTTCAGTGGTGTATGAGCTTGTGCTGCTGCGGTTGGGAGTTTTTGTGTTCAGGTGTGCAATCATTTTTAAGGGTATAAAGTGATTTCTACACAGTGCTTTGATTTTTAGCAGGAATGCAGTCCTCATTGTCGCCTGTTCTTATTTTTAAGACCATTGTGCTAGAGCAATTTTATTTTTTTTTTTTTTTAATCAGTTTAACTATAAGGCTCGTCTTTCACTTTTCTTCCTGACACTGCTGTAGCAAACACAGAAAACTTCCTTCCCCTGATAGTTTATTTATGTATAATACATGCAGATGAATGAATAGTGGAGTTTTAAAACTTCGTACGTAACTGTCAAATACTACATTTAAATAAGAATTTGGTAAAACGCAAACTGAGACCTTGAACCGTCTGGGATTCATGGCTTTTGCTTGTATCTAAGGTGACAAATCGTTTCCACTTCCTGAGTACTGTTTCTTTGCAGTTCACCTGTTTCTTTTGTTTAGAGACATGAACTGAAACAGATCAGCAATGTAATCCTGAACTGACCTTACTTTGTAGGGCTCTCCACCAGCAGCCTCGTTTAGAACTTGTTTTATCAATCAGCAGATTAATTCCCCCTGCCCTTCCAAAACTAGTTACAGTTCGCGGCTAATTCCAACTCATGCAATAGCTGTGACTTGAGATTTTACCTAGGGTTCTTAATTTTTAAGACTCTGTGGGATAGCCTCAGGGATCTGCAAATTGTGTTTCAAAACTGGGTAGCTAGAGAGTAGTCTGGCAGCCAAGATAGCATTGCAGGATGGTTGCTGAATACAAAACAACTTTTTTTCTTTGCAGGCTTTCTTTTAAAATCCAAATACTGGCTCCAAGTTGATCACTGAAGCTCTTTAGCATACCTAAACAGTCTTTTGAGCAGATTTATTAAAAAAAAAAAAGATAAAGGAATGTATTTATCAAGCTGAATTTGGAAGGTAGGCTTTGTTATTTCCATGTCAATGAAAACAGCAGGTTTTATGTTCACATTTGTGTAGCCTTGTGACGTGAGTGATTCTTCAGACTGCGTTGACTTGGTAAAGAAACCGGCCGGCATCTGAGATTGGCGCAGGCAGCGAGTGCTGTCCAGCGCAGGCAGGAGAGACCGAGCGGCTCCGTTTATGAGCCGTGCCTCGAGCTGGGGGCTGAGGCTGTTCTTTGCCAGGTACCCTTCTCGCTAGACCTTGTAGGGTTCTTCGCGGTTTTGATTCCTCCGTTTCCTTGTTGAATTTGGTTAACACAGGCTAGCGGACTGAAAAGAGGCGCCCCGAGGAGTTCAAATAAAAGTGGTATGATGGAGCTCTTGTGCAAGTTCTATTATCATAAATTATCTTTGGTCGTGTTGCGTTACTTCGTCTGTCTCGTTTTCTTCTTGTCAAACAACCCTGGTGAAACAAGAAGCTGTTCTTACTGTGCAGACACTCATGCATTGCTACCAGCAGTAACCAGAAAGCAGTGGTTGGAGGAATGAGGGAGAGGGGAGGCTTTTTAAAAAAAACAACAAACAAACAAAAACAAACAAAAAAAACCAACAGAAAACTTAATGCTATATGGATTTAGGATGAACTTGACTAAGGTGGCTTTGCTGGCTGGGGGCAATTTTGTCCTGGCTGGATGGAAGTAATGTCTAAACGTGTTGAGCAGTGCACTGGTCAAAGCGAATTGCTTACTATCTTGTTACTTTTGCAGTCCTTTTTTGATGTTATACATTGGAGAAAAAAACTGTAGCTAGTATTGGAACATACCCTGCGTCCTTTGATACTTAGGATTTTTAGTGATTTCTGAGAAATTCAGCAACAGTGCTTATATCTTCATGCTATTCTAGCTTTAAGAACAGGTCCAAACTTCTGAGTAATTTTTGTTGTGGTATTGTGCTTCTGCCCCACGAGTTCTGCGTAGGTTTGGCACCTCTGCTTAAGTCTTGCCACGTGGATTTTTGCTGCTTCAGCTGAGGTGGTGACAGCAAAAACCATTGCCCTCGGAGAGCCAGGTGGAAGGGCGAAGGAGTGGGTCAGAGGGTTTATTTGTTGCTGTTCTCTGCAGGTGCAGTCTCTGCACTGTTTTGAAATCATTGGCTTTATTTGGATCAAACTCGGAAGCGTTTCTGTGCAGCTTCTCCTGGCTTCAGCAGGATTTGTGCGGTCTGACGTTTTGATTTAAAACCAGCGTTGCCTGAACTCCGGTGAAACGTGAGGCACTGCGTGCCGTGCAGTAGCTGTAACTCTGTACTTTGGGGTCTGTCCCTTGACTTGCTGTCTTGGGTCACTTTCTCAAATAGCTACTCAAAATTGTAAATATCCTTGGGACCCAGTCCAGTGGCAGCTGGCTGTCTGCGCTGTTCAGCGTGATGCTTAACTTGGACTTCAGTGCCGTTTGCCCGTTACTGGTTACCAGTTTGCTCCCTTATGCTGCGTTCAGCACAGGTCAGCTCTGAGCTGTTGTAGAAAGGCTCAGAAGGGAACAAACAAGTTATGCTTGCACTACCTACCTTGTTTGTCGTTCTTAGGCACTCTGCAAATACACAAATTACATTGTGGTTTTCTGGGCGTTTAATTTATTCTTCCTGCAGTGATGTGCAGTCAGCAGTCTGTTGCGTGTTCCTGTGCTACTTGTTTGGTGTTTTGCCCATTGTCGGTTATTTTTTCTGGTAAGACTTGGGAGAGAGAATTCTGCCTTGGAATTAGGATGAAGTGATTCAAATTCCAGCTCCCTCTGAACTGGGCAGCGTTCTTATTAACGTGTCACTGGATGAAAGAGAGAGATGAAGACATGGCAGAAGTGAAGAGCCTTAGACTTTCAGTACTCTTTCTCCTTTTTACTGGATTAGACTATTTTTGCCCCTGTCTCCTTTGGAATGAGTACCGAACTCTCTGTCCACGCCTCACCTGGAACAGCTTTAGGTTTTCTCTTTGAGGGAAGGAGAGGGGCCCTTGCACGTCTCCCCGGTATTGCTACTGCTGTGGCTGAAGAGCTTGATTGCAGCGGCCAGACTGCCAGCGGCTTTAACGTGGGGCTTCAGATCAGTGTTTTTGTATGTTCTTCTGCTTTTTAAAAAAACAAACAACCCAAAACACACCGTAACAATCAAACAAAGCCATGTGACAGAACCTTTCACTTAGGTTTATTTTAAATTACTGAGTTCCTTTTAGAAGAATATCTAAAATATGATGGGTACGTACATGAACGTACAGGTCTACTCAGCCAAACAAGTGGTTTTATTGTGGAGTGTTTTCCACAGGATTTTTATCATTTTTTCCTTTTTGTGTTTCTGTCATTTCAAGACCTGCACAGTATTGTTTCACTGTTGCTCTCCGTGACACTACATTGTTGGTTTTGGTATTTCTGTTCAGCAGTAGTGTTGAGATTTGAGATTAGAACAGCGTAAGCACAGTAATAAATCTGAAAATTAGCTCTCTGAAGTCTGATATGTAAAGGGAAGGAAATTGAATGTATTACATGTTTTGTAGAAGAACTTAGCTGCCTTTTTAGCACTTTATGGAGGCATATCTTATAAGCCCAAATTGTTTTAAATATATTTAGCTATCTCGTGTCTCTTTCTCCTTGCACTGATTTATAGAACTCAAAGGTTTGAAATCACTGTGACGTCTGCCATTTTTGGTGCCACTGTAGCTACTGGTACCAAGTGCTGTGAAAGATGTGTAACAAACCAAGCACATGTCTTAAAAACTGAGGCCATTTTACTTTCAGTTTTATTTACTCATGTAGTAGTTACGGAGCTTTCTGCAGCCTGAATTCTTTTATGATCTGTAGATTTACTAGTGCAAATGCTCCGCGTGGTTAGGATCTTAAATTCTCAGGCAGTACTGGGCAAAAGCCTGATACACGCCCCAACGTTTACTTTCTGAATTTTGTAGTAGGCCTTGTAACTGTCTAAATAACTTCTTAATTGTCACTTGCAGTTTGACAAAAGAAAATATTCAAGGCATAACCTTCTGCCGTTTACACAGAGCGTGCTTCGTGCGCAGACGGCTGAGCGGTAGGGACAAAGCGCAGGGCAAGGCTTAGGCAGCAATCAGGTATTTGTTAGGCCCCGAAGGCTCTGGCAGTCGTGTGCATGCTTAATGGCGTGCCTGAGTACATTTTTTTCCAGTGCTTATTGGATTAAGTTAACCTCACAAATCAAACAGCCTTAGGGGATAAAACTACCAGGAATAAAACTCTGCATGTTTTCAAACGGAGCAGAGCGAGTTCTCTTTCAGAAGACAGCCTGGGCGCGTGACGCTGCGCTGCCCTGGCCTCTGCTGCGGCGGTTGTGCGGCGGTGGCTTACGGAGGGTGACACTGCGTGGGGGAGCCGCCGCTAAAAGGGCGCTTTTGGTTCTTAGTACTGTGTCCAGAAGAACACTCGCATCTCTTTGTGAGGCTGGGGTTTCAGCGGATGGTGTGCAGCGCTCCAGAACAAGCTATGCCAGTGTATTTGGAGAAGTTTGCTTGCTAACTGTGTTGAACCCTTCCCCAAAGTGACTTAAAAAGGAAAATAGTCAATCTGATGCTGTAAAATCAAACCAGAATTCCTCTTTTTTTTTTTTCAGTTGTCTCTCAGTGCTCTGAAAAATTGAGTTGTGCTTACCTAATTGAGTTTAATGAAGTCTTAAGTGAGGCCATCTCTTGCCAATAGACCTGTCAGCTGAAAAATGAGTCCTCTGCCCGACGAGAGCAGGCTGACAGCCTGGGAAGCAGGGAGCCCTGCTTGTGTGGAAGCAGTTCCAGCAGTCAGACAGGTGTTACCATCTCCACCTGGGACGGTCCTGCGTAGAAACATCATTAGAAGCACGGGAGGAGCTGGGTGGAACAACTTCTTCCTGAAGCAGAGCAGGGTTTTCTCCCTCGACTTAAAGGACGTGAATAACAGCGTGACCTGCCCTAAGGAGGCTGTTGGCCTCTTTTTTGTTTGATGGTTTTACTGCTGCTTTTTAGGTCTGAACTGTAAAAGAAATCCGGAGAGCGAGCACTTTGCTTTCTCTGGTTTATTGGATCTGAGTGGTTGTAATGCTCGTTTGCCCGTGCGGAAACGCAGCGCGATACGCTTGTGGGGTCTCCCATAAAAGATAACACGGCACATTCAGGAATACTTGTGTTTGCGTTTCTCAGCATTCATGTATTTTGTCAGGAACAAATTAGCTTTTGGTTATCTTTAATTGCATGTGGTTTTGCATAAAGCTTGGTATGAAAAAAGCTTCTGTATGAGACATAACTGAAGAGACTGGATTGCTGCTTCTGGAAAAAGATGGGTCTGGCCAGGGGCAGGGCATGCTGCCGTAGGGTCATGAGCGGCATGTCAGAGGTAACGGAGAATAATTACCTTCTGCCTGTGCCCGCCCCCTCAGGGACCAGGCAGCATCACCTGTAAATACAGGTGATGTTTTCAGAGCGAGGGAAGGGGGGCGGCGGTTCACCCGTGGGTCAGTGCCTTGTGGGTGCTGTGGGTGCTGAAAGCAGATAGGAATTCCAGAAAGGGATTAGATGGCCTCGCTGAAAATAGATGGCTTTGAGAGCTGCTGCATCCAGAGATGTTCAGTCTGATAGCATCAGACCGCAAAATCGTAGGATTCCAGGAGAGCTTTGTGCACAGGCACAGCTTTTGGATGGGTTGTTTCTGTGCCTGTCCTCACCTGGGGACGGGACGGGAGACGGAGGCGTGGGCTAGAGGGACGCTTTGCCAGGTGTTTAAACATCCCAGTTGTTTGTGTGTTTTGTTTTAGCCAAACACTGCTTCCCTGGGCAGAACACCTGAGTCCCATAGTATGTTTCTGTATCTTTTAAACATGAGGAGCTTTCAGAAATTAATGGGGTAGTTACTGAAATATCTGATTTGTATTAGTACGTTACGAATTGAATAGGAGATGTCTGTGAGAACGGGTGACTGAGCAGAAAGACTTGATGTATCTTGCTGCAGGAGTGTCAAAAGTTACTGCCAGAAGAGAGAACAGGAGGCAATTCAAGCGCATGCAGACACTCCTTCAAATCTTAAAAGCATCCTTATGATCTCTTTATGTCAAATACTGGATTTTACCCCGATAAAGGCGGAATATTCAGTGTGAGGACAGGTGTTGGGAGCCGCTTAAATCAGTTGGCACCGAGTGTGACATGCAAGAATTAAAAGCTGTTTAACTTTTATATGTACACAACACTGTTTTTTGGTTTTTTGTTTCCCTTTCACAAAAGTTAAGCGTGTTGCTAAATAGCATAAATGTTAAAATATAGGGTGCTTTTCTTTCTGTTGGGATTTTTTGACTTTAAAAATGCAAATCTGAGATATGTAAGTAAAATACTTGAGTTGTTTTCCATTCTGGCACCTTTACCCTTTGACCTTTCTTGAGAGAAATTTTCTGCTTAGGAAACATGGTTAAGATGCTACCTTACACACAACCAGGTGTAAGTAATCCGAGACTATAAGGTGATTAAACCTGTCTGTGTGTAAGGTAATCCTGTGTACAGAACAATGCTAGGTGTATGAGAACTGCCAAAAACTCGGGCTTTAGGAGAACTTATTTAACGTAATGATTAAAAAAAAAAAGGAAAGGTAGCATCTAGCACTTCCTAACTGTCTGAAGGCTTCTGAATGTTCCAGTGAAATGGTTTATCCCTGAGATCTGTGAGTAGAGTTCTTACTAGTCATTCCGTGTCTTCGGAGCGCTGCTGCTAGAAGGTAGGAGACGGCCGTTACCTGCAGTGCGATACGGGTGGAATATCCAGAGCTGGGGGGGTTTTAACAGAAAATTCAACAGCTAGGCTTCTCAAAGTAGATCACCTTGAATCTCCAGTGGGAGCCCCCTCCTCAGCCTTGCTGTCTGTGTCCCGAGATGGTTCTGGGGAGAGGAGTGGAGGAGCGGCAGGCGTGACCCGTGCCGGTGCGTGTACCAACAGCTTAGCTGTCGGTAGCATTCCAGCAGCCCGGCCCTGCACCTTGCTTTGCGGAGGCTCTGCGCTGTCCCTGGGAAGCCATCTTTAGTGAACTTCACCATTGTGGTGGGAAGCTTTGTTGCTGAGTCACAGTATACAAATTAAACTTTCTTTTTTTCCCCCTGTTTTTAATTTGGATAATTTCTCTATTGCTTGCTGTTAGGTATACTTTAGTAAATGCTACTTTGGTGGCCATATGCTTTGAGTTAATGAGTATTTTTTGCTGTCTCCTTTCAATCCTTGCAAAGGCTCTACGTGTCCCCGAGAAAATCTGCGGATCAGAGAACAAACTCACCTTTAAAATGGTGCCGGCAGGTGTTGGATAACCCCAGTCCCGAGACAGAGGCAGCCTGCCGAACCCTTATAAACAGAATTGATCAAGGTATGTGAACTGTGAACGTTGCTTCTTGAAGTGTCTTTTATTTCCACTTGTGTACTTCACACTACTGAGAAACAGTAAAGCGAAGGAGGCGAGGAGTATCTGCAGAGACAGCGCTTCAGCTGTCATGCGCGTGGTGCCTGTTCGTACAGCCGTGTCTGTCGCTGGATCAAACCCTCCCCGCTTTCCCTTTGCACTGGTAGTGCCTCAGCTGATGGAGGTAAGGATCGTGCTGTAAACGTTAAGAAAACTCTGCTGGCTACAAGTGCTAGATCAAACAAACTGAACTGGGATGGCTTGGTGTTTTTTAAGGTGTAAATACAGGCATTTCAAATTAATTGCCAAATTGACCACCTGGCTTTCTGGTTTTGTTTTTTTTTAGTATGTTCAGACACTAAACACACATATTTTAGTGTTTTCAGATCATAATTGATTTTTCTTTTTAATATTTAAACATCTTTAATGTTAAATATGTAGAGGAGAAAACGTGCTTCTGGGAAATGGGGGAGAGAATCATGTGAAACTCTTATTGCAGCTTTTTTCTACAGAAGAAGTTCTAGTGCTGTCGAGTGTTTCTGATGGTGACTACTCTTACCGTATTTCACCAGTATTATTACCTGGGCAAGATAGTTGTCTGACGCTAAAAGCTTGAAATAGTGAAACACTAAAATCTGTAACTTGAAGAAATGGTGTCACTTCGGGGAAAAAAAAAAAAATTCTTCCAGTTTTGTCATCTCCTAAAAGCACTCATGGTGGCTTTCAGCTGGGTTACTAAACTGCTGAGGGAAAATCCCTTGCTCTGCCTGGAATGGAGATGCCACGGAGCGTTCTGTTCAGTGGTCGCATGCCACCCTCGTAGTCGGTAGCCGTGGGTTTGTGTTTTTCTGTGCCTTTTCTGGAGTGCGGAGGGTCAGTGCCCTGTCAGCCGGTCGCTGATCTAAGGGCCGTTAGAGCAGGGCCGTAGCTTCTCACCGATCCGAGGTGGCGGTTCTGTCTGTACCTGGGGTACGTACCTGGTGGATGTCCGGCCTTCGGCTTCCCACCGCGCTCCGGCGCGAGTCCTGGGCCGACGGGCTGGTAGCCAAGTTCCTGAGGGGTCTGAAGTGGGTAAGCAATCCTTTTCTGTGTCGTACAGCTTTCCTCTGTTGGCAGCTGGGATTTACCCTGCAGCTGGAGGGATGACCAGTTGTGCTATGTTCTCCGAACTCCTCACTGCTGGGAAGTGTTGCAGAGCAGGCTGTGTTCCAGCCTGACCTGTCTGGCGTGACTCGTGAACATCTAAACACAAAAGCTGTGGCTAGCAGTGCCTGGAAACGTGATGTTTTTGAGAGAATTAATGTTTTGAAGTTCAGTGATGTTTTTAACTGCTGAAAATACAGCCCCCGCTTTGGCCTTTGGAAGGGCTGGCTCTGCCTTCTGGGTGACTGCAATAATTCTGGTTTCAGTTTCACCAGTAATTGGACCTCAGTGATTGCAAGACTGAGAGGCCAATGGTTGTTTGGTTTTTTTCCTAAGTTTACATACTAACAGTGTTTTGGCACTGCTTGTAATCCAGCTTATTTTGAGTTTAGCCTTGAAATTCCTCATTTGTGATAACTGAATGTAGTTTGAGAACAAACCTCATTTACTTTTATAAACCATCTGTGCTTAAAAAAGTGACTGAAGATTTGATTAACTCTGCTTTCTGTCTGAAGTGTATCAGGATTTATTTGTACTCTGTCACTCCTTTTTAACTAAAATAGTCTGGCCTTACATTTAAGGGGGAAGTGAAAAAGAAAACGATTTCTATAGTGAATCTTTGTTATTTTCTTAGCCGTCCTTCCCTGGACGGTAAGGGTTGGTGGCGATTCGGCCGCCCCTCGGATGCACACAGCTCACTGAGTCGCTTCCTTCGCGTTGCAGCTGCCTGCGTCCAGCCTCGCGCAGCGTGGATGCACTGCGTTTTGCTACCTGGCTTCTTTTTGATCCTTTCGCCAACTTGCTTGGGAGTCTGTGTGCTGAACAAATATTTCAGAGTGGTTGCTTTTCATATTAATTTGGTCTGCTTTTAATCTAAAGCTAGCCTTTGTTTTTTAGTGCTGTTTTGATTCCATCACTAAAAATTCAAATTAACCCGTGTAAACGTAAAGTGCAATGGAGTTCCTTAAAATGAAGATGGGGTGTAGAAGTGGCATAAATAATGAAAACAGTCATCTTTGAAGACCAGCACTGAAACTTTCAGAAAGTTATGGCTCCTTTAAAGCCAGGTTTGTCAGCAGTTGTCCTTGGAATTCTTCGGAAGTGACAAAACAAGTTAAAGGGGAGAGGGAGCACGGGAACAGGCGCTGCTTCCTGCATCTTGTATCTGACACCATCAGGGTGTCTTATTCGAGGTCCATCTGCTACAATATTTAATCCTGTTTGATCTGATGCCTTTCTTTATCTTACGCTCTTTGTTTCTAAAAATAACTTTATAATCTTTATGGCTTTTTTTGTATTTTTCCTTCTAGCCAGTAGATGGAAAAACCTGTATTGCAGCCCACTGGCATCGCCAAGCGCACATAACTTGAATACAGAGACAGGCTCCTGTAGCAATGCACTAAACTCTCCCGGGCATCTCAAATCGACTAACAAAGCACTACTAACCTGTGGCAGCTCAGGTATGGCATGTCAGTAGAGCAGTGCAACCCTCTAGTGTTTAAAATGCAAGGAGTGTTACTGATTGACACAGGGAAAAGTTGTCAAGAGATGTGAGTCCACCCGTGGGGTTTTCTCCTTTCAACTCGCTCCCTTACTGCCCCGGTTTGATTTGTTATGTGGGAGAGAACCTCCTTGCATTCTAAATGTCTTGTACTTATTTCATGGTTTTGTTTTTGTAACTTTATGCATTTGTAAATTGTACTAATTTTAAGTGACTTCAAATAGAAAACAGCTGTTGGGGCAAAGAAAACATTACTCTTAAATAATGTTATCTTATGTAGGTGTTAACTCTATAGAGTTACTTGGATTCAGTTTTCTGACTTGGGCATTTATGAAGCTGGTTTTTTTTGAAACTCTTGATAAATGTAGGTGACAGAATGAAGGTTGTGCTTTAAGGTAAAAGGGGTGCTTTCCAGGATAAGCCTTTAAATTGGCCATGTGGGCAGCTAAACGCAAAAGAACAAAAGCTTTCCGTCAGACTCAACTGTTTGGAGTGAGGTTTCCTACCTGAGAGGCAACCCGTACAAACCCCTTGGCAGAGCTGTGTTTGTCGGTGTGATGATGAAGCTTCTCCCAGATGGCTTGGCCTCACGTCTGCCTTTCCGTTGAAGTCCACGTTGAAGTCCACCTGGGCTTTTCAGAAGCTTCGTTGCTCCTTGGTGCAGTTGGTCCACAGTTTCCTGTACAAACGCTTTGCCTCTTGGCTTTATTGTCACAGGAGTCTTCCTTGGTTTGTTTGGGTTTTGTGGCAATTACTATATCCTCATTTGCATGTTGAAAAGCATAAAGCGTGTTTAACAGTCTCTGGCTTAAAAAGATGTTAAATGAACCTTTTTTTAAGGAAGAAAAAAAAAAAAAAGGTTGCATGTGGATGTTTTCCCAGCTGCAGGTATGCTTTTGAGATGTGCTGCTTTTCTGCTGCTGTAAACAGAAATTAACACTTAGCTCTGTTTTGCAAACAAAAGGATGCATGTGTGACTGATTATTTTTGCGAGTGAATTCTGCAGGGAAAAATCTCTAAATCAATTTCTTGTTTTTAGTACGAGGTTGGCAATCTAGATGTCTGTCATCTTTTCACACAGCAACAGTGTAAAACCAGAGTGCCTGTGCAACTTCTAGGCTTCTTCATTCCCTCTGCAAATCTGCTGAGTTGAATCTAATTTTATTTCTAAGAAAAGCAGAGCTTCCCTATGTTCAAAGGAAAAATGTTTAACAAAACAAAAAACCCTTACAAAATCCAGATGTGGTGTAACTGAAAACCATCATCAGTTCGTTCTGCGATGTGAGCCGCAGCGGTTTACTGAGGGAGGACTGTGAATGTTTTCCTCTCCTCCTTGCCCGTTTCAAATAGACCTGCGGTTCGAACACAGCACCGACCTGAACACGCACAACTGAACTGGGAACCTGGCTTTTTACAAAGCTGTATCAAAAACCCCAGCTGTCAGCGTCAGAGGGGTCCGTTACGGCAGGAACCCCGTGCTGCTCACCTCCCTGCGTCCTGCCGGCGCCAGCCCTCGCAGGATTGGTGCCACGCGCGCACGCGCCCCTTACACCGCAGTCACTTCTGTCGCGGTGCTGCAGGAGCATCTTGAAAATGAAAAATCTTTCTGCCTTCTCAGACAAGGAATTTGAGGCTTGCTGGTACAAAGCAGTTTGCTCAGTGCCCGCGTAAGAAGTTTATTTTACACCTGCACTTCAAGTATGTGTTTGCAGTGTCATCAGTTACTGCTCCTCCAGACTGGTTGAAGAGAGCGCTGGGACCTGCTGCTTTTCCCCACCTGCCGCAGTTAACCATTGTTTGAGAGGGGTGCTCAGCAGTGGTTTTTAGCTGTTTTGCCAAGGACAGACGAAATGTCTTACTTCGAGCATCGCTGTTGAGGAGTATTCAGTGGGTGCTCTGCCTTCAAGACTTCTCAGAACGCAGCAGGCAAACTGTGTGAGCTAAGTGAAGGGCGGTGGTGAATGGCATCACGGAGGTGCTTTGGGAGGCTGGCTTGTGTTCTTGGTGTGTTGCTGCCGTTACAGCCCACGTGTTGCTTTGTAAGTGATGACCTGGAATCCCTGCTTGAGCAGGATTTGTATTTCTTCAGCCTGCTGTAGCTGGAAGCGATGCTAACTGCTCTTAGGCTCTTGCATATCCACCAGCTTTAGCTGATCTTCTGCCAGATCGGTGGGGTGGTTTTTTTGGGTTTTTATTGGTTTTGGTTTTTTTTTTTTTTTTTTTTTTTTTTTTTT
>WHYT01016686.1:4744-41411 GCA_009806455.1 Tetrax tetrax
ATCCACCTGTTCTTTCATTGTGTCTAAAAAAAAAAGAAAAAAAAAAAGAATGAGATTGCTTTTGTCAGGATGTGCAAGTGAGGTAGCAAGGGACAGGGAATACAGAAGCACAACTTCATTCAGATGAAAACCATTTATGACACCTCCTTTAAACTCTTAATAATTTACTAAAATTAAGAAATCTAAAAGCAGATTGTGGAAAGTACCGAGAAAATGGAAGAGCCATGCAGATAAAGGAAAAAAAAAAACCAACAAAAAAACCCCCAAAAAACCATACAGTTCCATGACATTCAAAGGAATCAGACAATCTTCATGTGATGTGAGAAAAATCTCAGTTTTTGGTTTTTCTGTATCTGCTGGAATTACCATTCCATTATTAGCAGAATATCTCTTCTGTGCTGACAGAACAACAAAACTGCAGAACAAAGGACTAACTATTGATGTGAATAATGTATTGCTGAAAGTACTGTGAAAAATAATCTTGGCAGCATTAAGATAGATCTCCAAGAAATGAAACATGCACAGTCTTTCTAAGTAGAAAAATATTCATCTTTTCCTTCATTTAACTGGTCAAGCATTCACTTTATACTTGTCATATTTAAATTACATTGTTCTTTTTGACTTCATAACATTTTCTCTGTTGGCTGAAAGAGTAAGTTCAAACTGAAAAGCTTCTCGCAATAAAAGTTGAAGGAACAACCTGAAGTTAAGTGTCAGTCTTTAGTCAGAAATGCGTGCATGTTTGTAAGGGTATCTGTACATTTTAATGTACCAACTACCTGGGCAATTCAGAAAAACAATGGGCATTTCTCTTGAAATTTGATCTGTGCTGCTGATTATTTGAGGCAGGAATCTTAAGGTATTAAATTCTCTCTGGATATTAAATGAAAACATTATTTTAACTTTCTCCAAGTGTCACAAAGTTGATGCCTCAAGTATTATTGAAATACATATCCAAATATAACCATGTAGTTAAACGTACAGAATGTAAGAGTGCAGTTTTCATACTGTAAATTGCTGTCTTACTTTATTTAAAAATAAAAGTACATTAATGATTTTAATAACAGCAGAAATCAATAAAATCTACTAATTAATATGACTATGAGATATTACTACACCGTAAAATTAGTAAATCACGATAATGTATTTTTTTGCTACTTCACAAGCACCTATCAATTTAACAAAATTATTTTATAATTCTCTATGATTTTATTGATTTTCTTACCTCATCATGATAATTCTATGGTTTTTATTACCTTATAAAATTTGATATGAGATATTTGTTGAGCAGTTAATATCATGTACCTTTTTAAGTATGTATCTTCCAATTTTTTTCTATTTGACCTTTTTCTTTCTCATATTATATTTGTAAAATTCATAACTGTTGTGGTTTTGCTTAGTTAAGCTCGGGAAATGGGAGGGGTGGAGGAGGTTATCTTGTTTTTCTGTCTCATTATCCTGCTACTTGTAGTAATAAATGAATAGTTTTTTTCCCAAGTCGAGTCTGGTTTTGCCTGTGACGGTAAGGATTTCTCCCTGTCCTTATCTCAAACCTCGAGTCGTTTTTTTTCTTAATTATCTCTCTTCTCTTAAATTATCTCTCCCTATTCTCTCAGAGGGTGGGGGGAGTGAGAGAGAGACTGCGTAGTCTGGTCCGGATCGGGGCTAAACTACTACAATAACCAATATTCCACTACTTGTAAATGAATTCCAGAAGACCATGTAGAGAACTTGAATTCTAAAACAACTAATACAGAATGGATAATAGAAAAAGGGATGAATGAAAATAAAATTTCAATATCTCAAGGAAGATAAACAATTTTGAAATTTATTCCTTGTATCTCAATGAATCATAAAATAGTTTGGGTTGGAAGGGACCTTTAGAGGTCATCTAGTCCAAACCCCCTGCAACAAGGAACAGGGACATCTCCAACCAGATCAGGTTGCTCGGAGTCCCATCCAACCTGGCCTGGAATGTTTCCAGGGATGGGACATCCACCACCTCTCTGGGCAGCCTGTTCCAGTGTTCCACCTCCGTCACTGTAAAAAGTTTTTTCCTTATATCTAGTCTGAATCTACTCCCATCTATTTTAAAACCATTACCCCATTGTCCAAAGTAAATGTTTCTAAGTACTTGCCTGGGTCAGTGAACAAAATTCCAATTAGATTAACATTTGTGTTAAACACTAAAAGTGTGTGAAACACACAAATTTTCTATAAAAACCTATGAATACAATATAGCAAGAAAAAAAATATCATGTAGCACCTATTTCTTTATTTCATATGCCCAGACCCTAACTTCTGCCTTTCTTGGTAACAAAAATAAATCATTTCTTATCTTTAAATCAGATTAATTTCATTCAAACTTACATTTGAACTAATCACAAATTCATAAAACAGCCCAGGTTGCGAAGGATCTCAAAAGATCATCTGGGCCAACCTTCCATGGGAAAGGGAGCCTACATGAGTGTCGTGGTTTAGCTACAGTCAGCAATTGAGTACCACACAGCCGCTCAATCACCCTCCCCCTCCCTAGGGGATGGGAGAGAGAATTGGGAAGAAAAGAAAACTCATAGTTTGAGATAAAGACAGTTTACTAGGATAGCAAAAGAAAAGATTATTTTATATATATATATGTAAATATAAATATACATACATATATGTATATATGTAAATATAAAAATATTTCTAATAATAACATAAATAATAAATAATAATTTAAAAAACAAAAAAAACCCAAAAACAACAAATGATGCACAATTTCTCACCAACTGATGATCCGATGATCAATATAGGCTGCCCAAGCAGGAATCACAAAACGAAAAAAAAACAAAACTGTAAACGATACCAGAACAATTCCGAACAGTGAGAGAGAAAAAAAAAGAGGCAGCTCACTGGCTCACACCCCCACTTAAGTACTGAGCATGACGTTCATGGCATGGAATACTCTCTTTGGCCAGTTTGGGTCAACTGTTCTGGCTGTACTCCTCCCAGCTTCCTACACCTACATATTAGCAAAACCTAGGAAGACAGACAGTTACCTTGGTCTCTTTAGAAACAACTCAAAACATCAGTGTGTTTATCAACATCCTTCGCATGCAAAATCCAAAACACATCAGCTACTGAGAGGAAAATTAACTCCATCCTAGCTGAAACCAGGACAATGAGATTATCTAGCACCCTGTCTAATTGAATTCTGAAAAGCTTCAGTGATGTAAAACCATCACTTCATCTATGTTTTGTTTACGGTGGATAAAATAGGCACTACTAGTGCATTTCATCACAGGGCAGTGCTCACCTCAGGGGCTCACTAAAAACTTTCAGAATCTTATTTCTGTTCTGGTTTTGTTTAGTGAGGGGGACCTAAGGTGGTAGCTTCTGTAGGAAACTGCTAGAAGTTGCTCCCTCTTGTTCAGTGGACTCGGCCGGGCCTAGGGTGGACCCACTGCTGGCCAAGGCCGAGACAATTGGTAGCAGAATGTCCTGTGATAACGCCTCTGCGATAACGTATTTAAGAAGGGGAAAATAGAAACAAAAAAAAAAGAAGAGAAGATGTGAAGCAGCTGAGCGGGGGCAGAGGGGGAGGCACGAGCCTTGTGGGCCTTGCAGGCCTCACCCTCTGGCCTCCTGCCAGGCAGCCAACTGGGCCTGACTCTGCCTGGCCTGGCTGCAAGAAGTGGAGAGGAGATGAGGAGTCAGGTCTGTTTTGCCCGTGACGGTAACTTTAAGGATTTCTCCCCATCCTTATCACAAGCCTCGAGCCGTTTTTCCTTATATCATCTCCCCCTGTTCTCTCGGAGGGTGGGGGGAGCGAGAGAGAGACTGCGTAGTCTGGTCTCGATCGGGGCCGAACTACGACAATTTCCCTCTTCCCCTAAGTACAGAGAGAGAAGCACCCAGCCCGTGCCACAAAACGCCAGATGAGTAAGTATTCTCAGGAGTAGTTTTTAGGAGGGATTTCTCTGAGTTTTTCTCAAACAGGAGGGTTGTTCACAGAAGGTGGTACGTAGAAGAAAGATGATCTGGGCAACCTGTCTATTCTGTCATCTCTACAGGAGATCACCTCCTACTGTATTGCCACCAAATCACTGAGTGCTAATGTCAGTCTTCACAGCTCTCCCTTATCCTTTATGCGCTCGAGCGGGTCCAGAGGAGGATGATGGAGAAGATCAGAGGGATGGAGCACCACCTCTATGAGGACAGGCTGAGAGAGTTGGGACTGTTCAGCCTGGAGAAGAGAAGGCTCCAGGGAGACCTTTTGGCAGCCTTCTAGTACCTAAATGGGGCCTACAGGAAAAAAAGGAGAGGGACTCTTTATCAAGGGGTGTAGTGATAGGACAAGGGGGTAACAGTTTTAAAATGAAAGATAGATTTAGATTAGATATAAAGGAGAAATTCTTTACTAGGGTGGTGACGAACTGGAACAGGTCTCCCAGAGAAGTTGTGGATTGCCCCTCCTTGCAAGTGTTCAAGGCCAGGTTGGATGTGGCTTAGAGTGACCTGGTCTAGTGGAAGGTGTCACTGCCCATCACAGAGGCGTTGGAACTAGATGATCTTTAAGATTCCCTGCAACTCAAACATTCTACGATTCTATGATCCTTACCAACTTGAAAAATTCTGTTGAATCAGCAAACTGTCACCTTGTGTTTCATTTCCTTTCACAGTTTACTGTGAATATCTTGAAAATTGAACTCCCAACCAAGTGGATACCAAGTGATATCCCTTCATTGTGAATTTCAACAAAATTACTCTTCCCCTCTGCTCCTCCCTCTCTCTCCTCTCAGGAGAACTGACTGTTTCTTTTGTGTTGTACAGGGTGATACCCTGATTAGCCACCAGGGAAATAAAATTAATTTCTCCCTCAGATGAGCAATACAGAAACTATATTAATCTCTGAATTAGCATTTTTCTGTATTCACAGTCTCTTCACACCAATACACTATTTCTAAAAAATAAACTTATTTTTAAAGGAAAAAAAAAATTTCAATTTTCCACAGTCCTTTGTAGGAAAGGAGGCTGATTTGTTCTGTCTGCTATCTATCGTCTTCACAACTGGTGCTCTCGAGATGCTTATGTAGATAGCTGATCCAGATTGTATCAAATACGTAGTTTTCTTTCTTAACCCTTGAACTTCCAGCAAGGTTAAAAGGTGACTACTTCTCTGCAAGCCAAACAACTAGCTGCTCTGTCAGCAGGAATTTCACAACAAACTTGCCTTTCCTGTTTTTCCCAGTCTACTCATTGAGAGAGGGAAGAGTGGAAAAAAGAGAAAGTCTTGATGGTGTGCAAGCCCTGTTCATTACTAATGAAAACACCGGTGTGTTATTAACATCGTTTTAAACACAAACCAAAATACAGCACCATAGTGGCTGCTATGAAGAAAACTAACTCCATCCCAGTCAGTACATAGTTCCTTGGATCACACAGTACAATTCATACTCTGGAGTTAGGTATTTATAAAAGAGGTCTTCACCATCCAGAATGCAAGCAGCAAGAAGTGCATTCAAACTATATCGGATGAAGATATTTCAGAAGTGCCATCTTGAAGCAGATGACTGAATAGCTAAGAGATCGTGGTGACAGATGAAAACAAAGCAAGTCAAAAGAATTACTCAATAACCTTTGACAGGCTCCCATTGATTAAATACTTTTTATGATGTTAACAATGTTAATATGTTAAGTGCAGAATGCAACCCAGTGTGAACTGAGACTACTTAAGCCTCATTGCTGAGTGTCATTGCTGGCGGGCCTCTCACCTAACCTGACTGATACACTTAGAAAACAGGGCACTCTGTAAAGAGATAGAAGATGCAGGTATGATCTCCTGAAAGTTAGATGACCTAACCTCCTGCTTTGTGGACAAGTAACCTTAATGACTAAGCTACCATATTAATAGCTTAATACATTGTAACACTACCTTCTTCAGTGGTGTTTCTACACGTCCAAATCTACTGCACTGTATGTAAAACTCAAAGCTGATGGTTTATGCGGTATCTTAGCCATTTATCTAACCCCACTCTGATTATGATAGCAGACTAAGGTACTACAAAAGTCTCTTTGCAGATCTATCTCCTCGTCCACTGAGATCTCTCTACCTTCTGAAGTCTCTTTCAGCCATATGGCCTGCAGCTGTTCCACGAAGTTTTGTTTAATGCTTCTATTTATTGAATTCCCATGTACAGGGCAATGAGTAGCATAAAGCATTTCTCTGCCATTCCTCACCACTGCAGCATAGCTGTGTTACACTGACAGTTCTTAAGCACTTCCTGGTACTGAAAAACAATCATTAAGGGATGTAACTTACTGTTTTGCAGGGAATAACTTTCAGGAAGTGTAGAGTTTTGTACATGCAATAACAATACAAATAGCAGAAGGGCAGTTCACCAATACACAATAGACCTGGCTCTCTGCTTTACTGACATTGTCTGTAATTATTCTAGAGATTTAGCCTGATGGTATTAATCTACACAAGAAAGGGACCAGAAGATCACGCATCTGTGCTTTAACTTGACCTAGAGAGATCACCTCCAAGTAATAAAAGCAAGTTTAGTTCCTTTGCCCATGTAATTTCTGCCTGGCTGATAAGACTGTCAAAGCCCATGTCATTTATGGTTGCTACAGATGCTATTCTCAGATACAGTTGTCAGTGAATCAACTGATAACTGCCAATAAACAGGCAACAGGGGGTAATAATTTTTATCTATACTGCCTTGCACTGCAGATCAGAAACTCACTGCACATGGAATGAATGTGAACCAGCTTTATCTGCATACAGTCACTCTGATAAATGAAATAAAGCAGTTAAAAACTAACCACTATTCAAAATATTATTTTGTTTCAAGTTAGACCAAACATTGTGGTAAACTGTATTTCAAAACCACATTAAATAACTGGAAGAGTAGAAGAGGAAAAAAATACACATACCATGGACTTGTTGCTTTTCTTTAAGTCAGCCAGAATGGCAAGAGCCCACTACATTTTCAAATGAAATTAAGTAAAACTTTCATAATTACAAGGCTAGGTAAGAATCCTCTGAAAAATCCTTGAAGCTGCTAAACCTTAGGCCATCCATTACCACACCAGCATTCCTCACTGCAGCAGAGGCAGCGGCCTATCAAGGCTACATGGTGTAGAATTGCTGGAAGCCATGTATAGGAGAGGGAAGAGGCTCAGGTATCAGCGCTGCAGGACAGAACAGAGAGTAGGCTGTACAGGGAACAGCTACGAAACATGTTATTGATAGGAACCATTTGGATACACCTGCTCAAGAGCTGGTGATTAGTTTCAGTGGCTCACAGAACAGACAGGTTCCCAGCCACATCCCATCCTCCGGGCTTTGCAATGCATTAGATTGAGTGCTGCTGTGGAAGGGATTCTCCAACTAGGCAGAGTATGAAGCGGATACCATCACAAAGAACCAATGCTTAAGCACATTTCTTGCTTCCTAATAAAAAACTTTCCACAAAATCTGATAAATAGCATCTAAAAATTACTTACAGAATAAGATGAAATTAAAAAACATGTAACACCACTCCTTTCTTGATTTCTCCCATTCTTGTCCCAGCATTTAGAAGCAGTTCAAGTTCAACTTTACAACCCTGAATGCTATTGTTATTACTGCCTATACCTCTGTAACACTGGAGAATTCTCAACATGAAACAGGAGCACTGTGCAGTACACCATAGCCAACAACAGTAATGTACATGGCACATAAATATAAACAGGGCACAACTGAAATTAGGTCATTTTACATCATTTTACCAAATAAGATAACCATATTCCTTTGTACATTTCCCATCAGGAATCCCCATGTTCTCACACAAGTGCACATAGGTAACAAAATATTAATTAGATTTTCTGTTCTTCAGTGCATATAAGGGTAAACCTACAAAAGATTACTCCCTTTCAACTGTACTGAAGGCAATGGGAATCAAAGACTTTAAATACCTGAGCAAGATCATGACACTCACCCCAGGTATTCTAATTTTTAAATGCTATTTTTACAGTGGGTTAAATCAAACTAATTCACTAAGTCAATCCCTGTTCCTGCAATGCTAAGGTGAGAATTTTCTTACCATCTAATTGTACTACCATAGTGTAAGTGGGTGAATCCTTTAGGAGCACCTGCAACCCCACTGGATCAGGCACTATACCAAAGCATAATCCATAAAGACTATACGTGTGCACACACATATCTATGCTATATATGCATAAACATACATTATATATACATATTCATTTATATATAGAAAAGACTATTCAATTTATTTGCAACCTCTGAAAGACTAAGTGCAATCACCTAAAGGATATTTCAGTACCTACAATAGCACCACAAAAAAAAAGTAACGTACTTTTTTCATACTTTCACCATTCTTAAATAGTAAAGGTTTTTTAATTTTTTGTTTGCATTCTATTGAATTTTCACGGCAAGAAGCCCGGCGTGAGGTTTACAGAGAAAAAAATGATATAGTTGCTCTTCTGGGAAGAGCAGTTGCACTCTGCTGACAGAACAGAGGTAACCTAACAGGATTTTGCATTTTTGCCGTATTTTGTGCTTTGAAATACTTATTTTATCTAAAGGATGTAAAACAAAAAAAAGATGGAGACTCAACATTGGAATAGTACATTTGTGTACTATGTACAAGTGCATATATCTTGCTATGCAGAAGAGTCACAGTAAGAGTGCAAAAATGCTAACAGCCAAAATAAAGCTCTTAGTAATCATATATATATATGTGTGTGTGTGTCAAACCTGAGTATAGCATTGAGTCTTTATAGTAGAAAAAAAGAGTAAACTCATATGGAGCAAGGCTAGAGACAGAACAGCATGGACACAGGATATTCTGTACACTACCAAAAAAAAAAAAAAAAAAAAAAAAAAAAAAAAAAAAAAAATCAAAGTGGAATGACTTACCACTTCTTCATGGGTAGCACTTTCTACATTTATACCATTAACCTAAAAACAGATACGATAGGGAGAAAATGATTTGCATGAAATAAACATAAAGGCAAGTACGAAACATATGTCTGTGGAAAAAGAGAATGTTTACTGACCTGTATTATTGCATCTCCTATAAATAACATTCCTGTTTGGTCAGCTGTGGGATCACAGAAGGAGTACATTTTAATTGAAAGTAGTACTGAAAAATAATGCTATATTCTCTTTCAGCAATTGGTTTAGCATGCTGTTTGTAACCTCCATTTGAAATCGATTTGGTTGTGAAAATATCAATGGCATAGCAAACAGTATTCATCCTATAAAGGTAATAGGTTCCTAGCAATTTTAAACAAATTAAGAGAGTGACTTCCCATGCACAAAGAACTTATTTAATATGGAATACAAATCTAATTTCTCACTAATGAAGAATTTCATTAAATTACGTGGAAAGCGTGATTCACACTTTTCATTATTCTTCCACAAAAGGGAAATAGGAATTTCTGAAACTACTTAGCAATTCCTTTCCCCCTGAACAAATTTACAGGGACTGCTATAATTAAAGAGGTTGTGCCTAGAATTTAATACAACTCTTTAACATGAAGTTTGAGGCTTTGTTCCTGAGAATAACGAAATACATTATTCCACTCTGTAATTTGCATTTTTCCTGCCTTACAGAGTTAATGAGAATAATATAATGAAACTGCAAACAATTCTACACAGATACAAACAATTTTGAGGTGTATTCTCTAAGTTTTAATTTTTTACTTTTTAGTAGAATTTGAGAATGTTTATCTCTTGGAGTTTATTACTTAATTGAATGTAAGACTTTCATCCTGCAAAGATTGATAGGATTAAGGTTATTAGTCTCATAGATGATCTTACAGGGTCACAGCTTGAGGCTTTGAATAATGCAGTAAATGTTAACAAAGACAGTATTTTGAGAGATGGAAATAGAGGTAAAAAGAAAGAAAAAACTGCATAGAGTACTCTCACCATTTCTGCAATATAGCTTTTGCCACTACAAATGTACTTTTGGTACAAAATAGCTTTTTCAATATTAAATTTATATTTCTAATAGATCTTTAATAACTCTTTTGGCAGATAAAAGATAACAGTTCATTAGTCATACCTTTATCAGTACTTAGGAAAGATTTCACTATTTATTTTAAATACCATGCTACAAGTTGTCTTGTAGCACTTCTTATCCTGCTTTGCATTTAAAACTATGCACACAATTTGTAATAGCTGGTATAGAAAAGAGACACCGATGTACAGAAATGACAGTGAATTAAAGCAGCTCAAAAACATCACGAAGCAACATGAAGTAGCCTGTCTTGGGTACACGCATTGCCAGAGGTGCCGAACACTAGCCTGGGCATCTTAATTCTAGATGTCAGTAACATATACCAACAGTGAAAACCATGCAAATAATTTTAAATTCAATGCTTATGTTAGGCCATTGGGTGCTTTAGCAAAGTGGGAGCATATTTGAATTGGAGACAGGAGAAAGAGGGTGTGTTTGAAATTCCAGTTGCAGGAAAGTATAAAAAGATAAAGTGAAAGGGTTCATCCTTTCTCACTCTGTGTGTGATTGACTCGGAACTGAGTGGATACATTTTGAGTATGTCTGTATTAGCAAGTGATGAGGCAGAACAGAGAAATCAGGAATCAAAGCAGTTGGTGTTGAGGGTCCGTACGCCCACACTGTATGGGTTTCAGGAATTTTACTTCAGAATAGTTAGACTAGTCTCCCAGTCTGAATGCTCCCAGGTGATGTGAAGCTGTCCAAGGAAACCTATTGCACAAAGCTTTATGTTTTGTGGGCCCTAAGCAGCCCATCCTAAGGCACACCAGTGCCACACACAGTGATGCACTCCAGCTGCCAGTAATAGCTGCAAGATGCCACATATGCAGAAACAGATCTTGCTTCCAAGTAATGCTATGGTCCCTGCAACTTGAATCAATGCAGAGCCTGGACATCAATCGACTCGCGCTCCAACTCACTGCAGTAACGCAGACGTGTTTATATTTCAAAAAGTGCCAGTCAGTTGACTTGGAGGCCACAGATGTGATGAAGATGGCACATGCTGGCAGCAGGCAGCGTTGTTTTCCCAAGGTGTTGTCTTGTTGGCTCTTCTGGGAGGCCAAAGCTATAGTCATTGGCAAGATTAGTTGGAAACAGTGATATTGAAAAAGAAGGACAATAAAAGAAAGAGGGGCAGGGATGTGAAAGATGAGTTTGGAAATAATTTCTGTAAGAGGTGAAAAACAGAAATGTAGGCCTAGTAAGAAAGGAAAGCATACTGAGCCAGAAAATGTTTGGATGAAAGATGAGATCATTATGGAAAAGCATGTAATGAAGATCTGCAGGCAGACAGGTATCACCATGCTGCTGGATATTCAGCTCTCCATGACCCACTGCATAATGACACAACAGCAGAGCTGCGTAATCTTGTCTGAGTCTTCTGAGAAAATTGCTCAGTTCTAATAAGAGTTATATTGAATATATAGATTATATCCACGCAAAATAGGAAAGATAAAATTCCAGATAGAGGTAAAATTCTTGAAATAGGTCTAGTTAACAGCTCAAGCCTTGAAGAGGAAAAGCACTGATATGAGAAGGTATAAGATCTGAAGGAAGAAAACCAGATAGCTGGAGGATGGTAACTCAGCAGTACCAAAGAGAACTCCCTTCCAGGGACCAATGAGGGCTGAACCTTTCCCACCTGACTGTAGACTGACAGGCCAGCAAAGACTCATTGCTCATCCCATGAGCGCAATGAGTACTGCAATATCCCTGGCTACCTACTGTGAGTGTTAGACAACAAATTTTATAGTTTAAGAGCACAAAGTAATTATATCCTGCTTGCAGGGTCTCTACACATAATCAAAGCTGTCCAGATAAGTAAATGAGGGAAGGAGCATTATGTCATTCATGTCAAGTGCTCTGTGAACTGAAACAAAGCATGGAAAATGAGGATCACCAGGGCATTTGCTCCAAAAGTGCACAGCACTGCAAAATAACCCAACAATGTAGACACCATTATGGCTGTTGCCATCATGGTCAGTGATGGCACTCTGGCAAACTACACTTGCAAGTCTGTGATGAAACACTTCATTTTTAGCTAATTGTCTATAAATTAAAATGAATGATGACTTCTAACAAAAATATTTGCCACAAATTAAATTTCAGACGACATGTCACTAGGATGCAGAAGGTACAATACAAGTATATTAGAAATAAAGTGATTGGAAAAACTCCTTGGAAAGAGACAAAAAGGCAGTCTTGTTTCTCTAAGGCAAATTTTAAATCTGAAGATAAGAAATCTACTAATGTTTTCATTAAGTCATATGTTCTCTACCTGACAAAAATGTTAACTTTAAGTAAAATGTTCCAGGCTATGTGGAACTTTTTCTGCCACTGGTAACATCCTTATATACAGAGGGGTCTATGAAAGGCTGCTCTGCAATTATCCGTCACTATGTGTAAAATGAATCAATACTAAAACCAGAACACTTGACAAAGAGCTTTGGGATACCAAGGAGTATATAACCCTATTCAGAGAAATAGTAAATATAACTTTTTTAGAATCCAGTATGGCTCTTGAAGTTTTACTTGAAATAATATTTCAGCAGCAGTGAATTGAACACCGCCAAAAAAAAAGACCTTGAAAAGAAAATAAGTACAAAGTAGTGATAAGCAGAAATGTATGAGGCTGTAAAAGAAAATTAAGTGTACGCTACAACAGTTAGTACTACATCACCTTTACATCTTAATTATCTTTAAAAAGGTTTAATATTGATTAAATGTTGCATGTTGATTAAACTCACAAGTGATACTGAAGTAGGAAGAAAGCACCAGGGAAACTCAAAGGGAGTTATGTGGAAGAAACTATAATAAAAATATCCATTAAAAAGAAAATCTTATTATTAGACTTGAAAAACTTTCCCAAAAGCAAATAAACCATCATTCTAGTCATTAAAAAAAAAAAAAAAAAAAAAAAAAAAAAAAAAAAAAAAAAAAAAAAAAAAAAAAAAAAAAAAAAAAAAAAAAAAAAAAAAAAAAAAGACAGATCCACAAACTATAAAACATTATTTTGCACTCAATAGGAAGGGAAAAGAACAAGTAATTATTTCTAGCTTTGCCTCGTTTCCTTTTCCTGTCCATTAGGGCCAAAAAAGGGCTATTTTAAATCTTCCTAAATTTGCAAGACTCTGCCATGGTAAACTTACTGAACAGACTCTCGAGAAATTCTGACTTACCACATGTTAATTGATGCATAACTCTATACAGATGTGAGTCTGTAAATAATCTGATGTCTTTATATTTTTTAAGATTGATCACAACACATATAGTGACTCAATTTTTGTTGAATTCCCGAGTCACACAAAAAACGTACCAGGTACTATGTCCTCTGATGTTACTAGTGATGTACAAGATCATGCTGCTTAAAGCACACAATGATCTGCACTGACTTCATGGACCTCTCGATTCATAAGTTTAACTTTAAAAATATGCATAAGTATTTCACTGCACAAATATAAAAGAATAATTAAAAAACTAGATTAAATAAAAGTGGAGAAACTGGTATATAGGATGCAATTTTTTCCTTATATCAGAATAGATATAAGGAAGAAAAATTAACAACGAGGGTAGTGAAACACTGAAACAGATTGCCAGAGAGGTGGTGGATGGCCCATCCCTGGAAACATTCAAGGCCAGGTTGGATGAGGCTCTGAGCAACCTGATCTGGTTGGAGATGTCCCTGCTCCTTGCAGGGAGGTTGGACTGGATGGGCTTTAAAGGTCTCTTCCCACCCAATTTATCCTATGAGTCTATTCTATGACTCTATGAACAAATTTCTAACATTTTTCACTGCAAACTATTAATGGGATAGACTGAGATTTATTACAAACATTGTTTTATGTTTCATGTATGCTAAAAAGTAAAATGGGGAAGATGCATAAGGGCAATTAGCAATCCCCAAATTAGCATACCAATTAGTATTAAGGAACCTTAACCATAAAACCTGAATCCTTTTATTCCCTGCCATGAGTTTTAGAAGGCAGATGATAGTATAACTGTTTTCTGAGGTCTATTTCCAAAAAATCATTTTGGTTCTATTGCCCAATAAATAAGAGAGCCTATATTACAGCCAAAATTTGCCATTTTTTTACTGACCTGGTGGTGACAATGGCCACGTGTATAACAAAACTGAGAAGACTAGAATTTGGAAGAGTCCTAGATGTGACACTATTTTTAATCAAATATACTTTGAAAGACAGTATGGAAAAAGTTTTAACTTTCAGTTTTATTTCTACTCATCTAACTCCTAGCAGTAACTAAAGCAAAAATTATTAAAATGCTTTTGGATGGTTTCCCGATGTCAAGCAGGTTGTAATACGAGCTCCATCACCAGTTTATCATGTGATCTGTAAGAAGACTAGTATACACTGTGATTAAATGGACTTTGGACCTGCTTTAGGAAATGAGAGGAGAAAAATTCAGACGGTCTGAGTTTCCTGCATTAGTCCATGTATTTGTATGGCACAATGGAAGATCCATAAGCCAAACGAATTGGCAATGTGATTCTTATAGGTGTTTCCAAACAAGTAATGTTACAGTATCAACTCAGGTGAAGAAAACTTAGACACAACAGGTTAGTTCTTTAATTCAGGAAAAAGGCCTAATGTAGCTCAGATTAGCTCATAGACATTGCAGCAGAGAAAGCCCACAGGAATGGTTATCATGATAAATTCTTACTAGAGAAAAATACTTTTAGTTTTATATGTATTCAGTAAATCAGTTCATCATCATTTGATTTTGCCTTTATAGGAAAACATCCTTTCTCAAAGTAAGGAAACAAAATCAAACATCAATAGCATAAACACTTTAAGGTTTTGCCTTTTTAAGAAAAGTCATGACAACTAAGATGTGACTATAAGAAAAGCAAAGCAGATTTTTTTAAAAAGTGTATCTTCAGAAAATATGAAAGGGCTACATTACTACTGTCACTTACTACTTGGAATACTTGCCTAACCAAAACTAATAAGTCCCTTGAATTTGAAAATAAAAGTAAAAACATCCATGCATCTTACATGAACAGAATTCAGAAATAACTAGCAATAATTAAGAAGGAAAAGCAATAGTTGTAAGTATGAATAAGTTACGTCTTGTTTAAACAAAAAGTTCTACTAGTCAAACATAGCTAACATTCCATTAAAGAGTCAGTGAAAAGCTATTTAAAATTGCAAAAATTTCTATTTCTAGGAATAAAGTTAGCAGTGTTAAAAGCTCTAGGTACTCTATGTGTATAATCAATCTAAACCTGATATTATTTTCAGAATTATTACAATTTTTCTCAGGTAAAAACAGTCTTGTGCATTTAAAAATTAATTAAATACTAGATGAGTAAGTGTTATAGTTAGCTGCTCTTAGGACCAAGCTTTTCACCCACTCTCCCCACCCTCTGAGGGAATGAGGGAGAGCTAATATAAGAAAAACCTCGAGGTTTGAGATAAGGACACGGAGACATCATTAAAATTACTGTTACGGGCAAAACAGACTGAAATTGGGGAAAACCAATTCAATTTACTATCAATAAAACAAAAGAAGGATAATGAGAAAGAACATAAACAACTTCCCTACACCCCTCCCGTCTTCCTAGGCTTAACTTCATTTCAAATTATCTGTACCTCCTTCCCCCGCCCTGAGCGGCACAGGGAGGAACAGGGAATGGAGGGTGCACTCAGTTTACCACACAGTTTTCTGCTGCTCCTTCCTCTTCAGGTGAAGAACTTCTCACATTCCTCCTACCATGGCCTACAGTCCTTCATCAGCTGCTCCAGTGTGGGGTCCCTCAGGAACTGGCTGCCCTCCACAGGCGGCAAGCTCCTTCAGGCATCCGCCTGTTCTGGTGTGGGGTCCCCCAAGGGCTGCAGGTGGATCTCTGCTCCTCCGTGGGCCTCCATGGGCACAGCCGGCCTCACCATGGGCTGCACCACAGGCCGCAGGGGAATCTCGGCCAGAAGCAGCGTTACTCCTCCGCCTCCTTCTTCATGGACTTTGGTGTCTGCAGCTGTTCCTCTCACAAAAAAATTCTTCACAATCAGCTCAGGCAGATGCCTCTCGGTTCTCTTCACATCTCCTCTCCTCTCTTCACTTCCGCAGCTGGGCCGGGCGGAGTCGGGCCCAGAAGGCCAGCTGGCGGGAGGCCAAGGGGTGAGGGCTGCAAGGCCCATGAGACTTGCTCCTTCCCCTTTCTGCCCCCACTTCTACTTCTTCCTTTCTTTTTTTTTTTTTTCCAAATTTTGTCCTTTTTAATTACATTGTCACAGAGGCATTATTCTTGTCACCCACAAGCTTGGCCCTGGCCAGCGGCAGGTCTGCCCTAGACCCAGCCAAGTCCATCAGATAAAGGGGAAACTTCTAGCAGCTTCTCACAGAAGCTGCCACTGTAGCCTCCCCCTACCACACAAAACCAGGACAGTAAGTTCACAAAGGAATGTAATACAATGTAAAGGGAAATCAATCTGACCGCACAAGTGCAATATTCTAAGGTATAAAGTTAGCTTTAATAGACACGATTAATATCACATGTAAAAGGCTTTCTGAGATTAATAACATAATATAAAGTTATAAACAGGTAACATTATACAAATAAATGTTTATAATCTGGCATCTTCAATATTTTCTTCCAAAATATGTAACTAAGCTCCCATTAAACTCTGTTATAATATGTCAAAAAAATTTAAATGCTGTAGAGGTGATAATGGGAAAATAAACTTGAAGACTAAGAGGAGATACCAAAGTAGCAGAAATACGTTTTACTTAAATTAGTTACAAGAAAAGAAGAGAAGTACTTCCTAAAATAGCCTAAAAAGTTTTTCGTTCAGAAACCAATAAGGGAAAAATAAGTCCAAAAATAAAACCTTACATGAAATTGCCAAAGGATGTTATTAAATTTCTTGCACTATTCCATGTGATATTATCTTCAAGTAGAAGGGTTACTACATTTGCTCTTTCCATCAAATATTCTGGACTGCTTCAGTCTCAAAATAATCTGAATGAGTTTTACTCTGATTTTAATTAGTATCTTTCAGTGCAATGGGAATCTTTGTTACAGTTTAAAGACATTTTCTGTCTAGCTGCTTGCTTTTGCAGTTTCTGTACCAAAGCACTGTGGTAAAAGAAAGCTCCAAATCCAAAGTCTAAAACATCATCCATCCTCAGAGGAGCCTTCAGGCAGTTCTCTACTTAACAAATTATCTGAAAGAAAACACACTATATAGTTCTCTAATTTCTCTGCAAGGAATAATTATCATTAACCTTTTTCTTCAACCTGGACTGCAGTGGTAACAAATTCAAATACTACATTTAAGTCTTATTTCCTTACATTTCTGCAGTTCATAAGGGAACTATGCTGTCAATCAGAGGTAGGTGAATAGGAGAAAGAACAGAAATTGTGCATGTCAGTGCCATCCTAAGGCCACAGTTTATTCACTCAACTGCTACCTGGAACAGATTACAACTAAAACAAGATAGTTCTATCACTTGCTGCTTGGGAAAAAGAGACTGATACCCATCTCACTAAAACCTCCTTTCAGGTAGTTGTAAAGAGCGATAAGGTCTCCCCTTAGCGTCCTTTTCTCCAGACTACCTTAAATATTTTCTTAACTACTGTGCTGAATAAAAATACTTTCCTGAATCGGGGATCAAAGTACCTTCCTTTTACTTGTTGACTGATCTTTAACAGTTCATGAAGATGTCCTCTCTGTTAAGAGGCACTGCCTAGTCTTGAGGACAACAAAAAAAAAAAAAAAAAAAAAAAAAAAAAAAAAAAAAAAAAAAAAGAAAGAAATCCAAAATGTTAAGAATGTTCTTCTAGGCCTTCTGAAAATAAATTTAGAGCTGGAGGCATAGGTCCAAGAGACAGATGCTATCTTCCGGTATTATTAGCTTCCCAGTAATAAAGAAAAATATCACTAGGAAAGATAATTAAAATTAATGATAGAAAATACAAACAATATTTTTAAAAAATTAAGAAATTTGTGAGTGATATTAGGAAACAGTGTACAAATATTAAATATCATCCAACTTCAAACATCTTATGTTCAAACGAGGCCTCTCTTATGTTCAAGGATGGCCTTGTGTTCAGTCTTCATCTTCATTATCATAAGGCATAACACAAGTTTTTTATCCATTTTAACCTCCTTATAAGTGCAAATACCTCTATTTGGGCTTAACTCATCCTTAATCTTGGCCTTGCTGGCTCAGTGCAACGAATCGTCAAGGCTGGTGAAGCCAAGGTGAGTAGAGCTGTAGGATGAAGAACATCAGCTGCTTATATAATCATGCTGTGGAGCTTAATTGTTATCTCACATTATGCCATCATGCCTAGTTCAGACTAGGCTTGGTTACTTACCATAGTTGTACCACCCTTGTGGATGACTGGAGTCAATACAGAAAAAAATACCTATGGGGGAAGTATCACATATGCTTCCATACTAAACCACTTTTGCCTGCCATATAAGTGTAAGTGAAACTGTTAAAAGCCCTCGTCAAACTGACACCATGTCCTCCAAACAGATGGTCCTGAATGCAAGCAGTCAGGATGATATTTGGACACAGTCTGTATTTGCGGACCACACGGTTTTAATCCAAGAATGTTTCAGTGGCTGAATGTCCTGAGTTTGTTCCAAGCCTGCCAGAGAACACAGCATCCCCAGCCAAAAAAGGACTAAACATATAAAAGAGAAGATTCTTCAATACAACTGAATGTGAGTTAAAAGTAACCTTTTATCACTGAAGGTGGAAAAATGCCTTCAAATTAAGATTTTAACAAAATTTGGCTCTTAAGAGAGGACCTTTTTTGAAACTGGCAAAATGCAAACTATCCATATTCCACTGGGTTTTATTTAATTTTATTTAACTATCTTCATCATGCCTCAGTGAGCTGAACCCACTGTTCTGTTTTATCATTGCTGCTTGTCTGACTCCACATGTTATGTGAGATATCAGCAGAGCTCACAGCAGTAGCCAGATTATTGCAGCAGGTCTCATGAAAATGGAAAGTTGCAACAAGATGACAAAATGTGATTGCTAACTTGATAATTCTGCCAGACAGACCAGAAATTTGATTACTTGATGTTTATACAATTAAAATTTCCAATACTATATACAGTAAGTCACTTTTATGTATGATGAGGTTAGATTTTAAAGTCCATTCATGTTTACAGCCTGCACACTTTAGAATCCACAAGTTCATAAAGACTCTTTAGTAATTAAATGGAAATAACAGATAACAGAGAGAAAGGTGTAAACACATGAAAGCCCATACATTTTACCCGTGTAGTGTGTATAAGGTTCCTTTAAAGTATATTTAATGGATCTGACAAAATTTCTTATGGATTCACTGTATAAGTAAGCCTGAATGATTCTTCTCAAAGTTCAGGATATTCAGTTGCACATCTCTGAAAACAGGACCCTACATCTATTTGACTGTAAACCTACTGCAGTCTTTATCATAAATACATTGTTAATACTATTATCTATATAAATATACACACCTAGAAGCTAACAGCAAATCACCAACTACTGTACAATGATTGCACGACTACTGTACAATGATAAAGCACAAGCCAGTTTCAAAAGGAAAACACAGGAAAAGCAATACTGTATTAAATTAAATATTTTTAAAAACCCAGAGAAAGCATAAATCAATCTTAGAAAATATTACTAAGAGGCTTCAACATCAATAATATCTTTTCATAATCTGGGAGATTATTAGTAATGTTGCTAATATGCTGAGTCAACTGGATGATCTGATTTACGCATAAGATTAAAAAAAAATCCTTGCTTTGGAAGTGGAACAATTACCTATGGGATTAAAATTACTCTGTAGCTAATTATATCACTTTACTATTCAATTTATAAATGTATTTGCATTTACTTGTTATCATTCTGTCTGGCACAGGACTTTTGCCCCTCTGAAATTAACTTTAGCAAAAGCTTTCGTAGTATGAAAAAAAGGTAACCTTTGTTAGAATGGAAGACAGAATCCACAGAAAAATGTAAAAAGCCTACACTGGGTGATGAGTCATTGGCATTAGCAAAACATGCTCTTAATACAGTTGATGAGGTCATGTGCTCAGGAAAATCTCAGGACTTTCTTTACTGTGATTTGTTATACATTGGATATTAGTCTCCAGCACTGAATGACCACTTGATCTTGTCTTTCAGAAACGTAAAGCTATGCTCCTGAATTGAGTTTCTGTGTATGTTTTGGTGAACTTGTTCAAGAAAGTCTTACTGAATGTAGTGATTTAGGAAAACTGAATTTGAAAGTTATAAACATAATGATCACAGGTGAGAGGTCTCTAAGCCAGACAAAACTGTTTTAGTGGTTTAACCCCGGCAGGTAACTAAGCACCATGCAGCCAGCTGCTCACCCTCCTCTCACCCCGCCCCAGTGCGATGTGGAAGAGAAATGGAAAGGTAAAAGAAAGAAAACTCATGGGTTGAGATAAAAACAGTTTAATGACTGAAATAAAATAACAACAATAATAATAATAATAAAACCCAATAAATTAAAAGTAAAAAAGTAACAAAAAAGAAAGAGGAACAAAAACCAAGAAAAACAAGTGATGCGACTGTTCACCACCTGCTGACCGACACCCAACCAGTCCCCGAGCAGTGACTGCTTACCCCGGCCATCACCCCCCAGTTTGTTTGCTGAGCATGACGTCATATGGTATGGAATATCCCTTCGGCCAGTTTGGGTCAGCTGTCCTGGCTGCGCCCCCTCCCAGCTTCTTACGCACTCCCAGCCTCTTCTCTGTCAGGACTTCAGAAGCTGAAAAGTCCTTAACTTAGTGTACGCATTGCTCACCAACAACTAAAACATCAGTGTGTTATCAACATTATTCTCATCCTAAATCTGAAACACAGCACCACCAGCCACTAGGAAGAAAATTACCTTTACGCTAGCCAAAACTAGGACAATGGTAAAAATACTATTTTATTTACGTGGTCACTACAGAAATGCTTGTGTCGCATAATGAAATGAAATACAATTGAAATATTCACTGTATCTCAACAATTGAAGTGCAAATGTCTTCAGCTGCTGCTTAACATCAATACCAACAAAATCACTTCTAATATATTTGAAAAATTTTGAGAATACAAAGATAGCTGACTAATTACATTATTTAGGATAGCACAAAGGTTACACAAAAGAAGCAACTGTTTTATTCTATTATAGTTCTAGCTTTGGAACTATAAAATAGTACTGCATCCAAACAAAGTAAGGTTGGAAATATGATTTTGCAGTGTTGTCATATAATGGGCATTAAATTTCACAAAAGTATCACAAGTTTGCAGACATTTTAGAAAATCAATAATTTAACCAGTAAGGAATATTTGACTCACCTAAATTCAGATATTTTACTCAAGAACTCAAAATAGTAAAATCTCTCATAGATTGAAATCCCTTTTTCATCAGTTAATTGATGTATTTCCAAATGTTACCCATGATACATTTTTTTTTGTAATTCAGTGTATTTCCTTGAAGCAGCAACTAACCTCACTGCTCAACTCAAAGCCAGCTTTGAAGCTAGCCTATCGGTTTCATGATTATTAGTACCTTGTATATAATGAAAGTCCACTGGTAATTTATTCATATTATAACATTCATACAGATGTTCAGTATAAAATTTAGTTTGAGAAAAATCTGTATGAGACTCATGTCTCCCTCTTGCTTAACATTTCCTCTCGTTATATCCAACACAAATATTTTTCCAGATATCCTTTTATACATAAATATACAGATTTAACTATGCATATGTGTGCGTTTAGAGAGATATACATATATATGGGGAGAAAGAATGCACATATTTTCAGAACACTGTTGTTATTTTCCCTTAAATAATACTATCAGATTATTTTGTCTAACATTAAAGCACTAGAATCTTAAAACCCTCAATGTCATCTGTTAGTTAAATTTGGACATATTATCTTCATGACTATTAGCTACGAATGAGATATGATACCATTGAAACAATGCTGTGAATAGCCTTTGTTATTATCTTTTTTCTATACTGAACACCAGCAATACTTTGAGATTTCTGAGATCATATCCAAAGAAAAGGATTCACGGTATAAGAAGGTTCTGGACTTCCAAGATTTTTCTCTAAATCTTTTGATGCTTTTTAGAAATATGAATTTTACAGAAGAAACAAACAAAAAATGCCACACTGTCTTATGCTGCACTCAGTACCAGAATGGGAGTGCAGGAAGTAATGTGCCATAGAAAGCATTTATATCTCATAACTGGGTCTTTACCCTCTGCAGCACTAAATTAATCACAAAAGCACCCAAGATGGAAGGGATCTCAGGAGTTCACCTGATCCAACGCCAACACACACTGAAAGCAGAGCTGAAATTCTCATCTTCACACCAGTAGCACAACTGATGCTATATAGACTACTTTCTTCATACCTTGAAGTATGACACACATACCATGTGTCAGCGTCTTAAAACGAGTATCTTCTGAGGAGAGATTTTCAAATTCGGGGCAAACAGCTGACCCTATAAAATTGTTGCTGCACTTGTTACTCTACAAATAAATACAATTTATTAAAAACTACCTACAATGTACAAAACTCTGCATGTAAGTATGTTACATGCAAACTTACTACTAACTTTGATTAAAAGTACTCGTCCTAAAAGGGAAAGAGATAGCTTTCCTTGTTGGTGATTAATTACCTGAACTACTTTCCTTAGACCTGAATGCTTATATTCATTTTATTATTATGATGTATTTATTTTCTTGGTATGGTTTATTATGCTGTGTATTCAAGGAGCCTATTATTGTTCCTTATACAATAATACAATCGACATAAAACCATTTTCTCTTCCTTATTGCATAAAACGAACCATCATTCTGAAATACATATAAATACTGTACACAGGAAACTTGAAGCAGTCTTTCTGACAGGATGCTGGCATAGCCAATCCATTCAATATTCTCCAGGTATCAGCTGAGAACAGGTTACCAAGTTTGGGTATTAGATTTCAAGCAAAATAAGGACCTACTGAAGAAAATGCAGAGGAGAAAAACAAGCACAGTCTGCGAACTAGTAAAGCATGAGGCTGAACATAGTGCCAAGCAAATGTGCTTATTCTCCACTGTAGCAAAGCAGGAAGAGAAGCTGATCAGTTCAAAAGATCATGTCAATGCCTCTGAGGCCTTTAAAGAGCAGGACGTGCACTGAGGGTCACAGTGCACTGCTCTCTTTTCTTGCAGGAAATGTTACACGAAATGGGTAGATTTACTCTAGAGAAGAGAGGAAATACATAGAAGCTTATCACAGAAACGCGAAAAATCTTCAAATATGCAAAAGAATGTCTCAGCAAAGAAAAGAACAAAGTGGTTCCCATGTCCATGCCCACCAGAGGACAAAATGCGTCTTTGTTTATGACCAGCTAAGACCCTTAGTCCACCCATGCGCAACGGTTCTTCTCCTTACTGAAGGCCCCCCTTGTTTTCCAGAGCAGTTCTCAAATTTGCTAAGATCAGTCCAGTCTGACATGGTCCCTCAAAGGTTCCTTTTGCCAGATAAATGTCAATGTAATACTTACTGGGGTTATATACTGATTTAGACCTTGTAATATCATCACCACAATAAACATTACAAATCACTCTCTGCAAGTAGGCACAATTTGTCATACCATAGAGCAGTGAATTACTGTGTGGGGAAAAAATATGTCTAGTTCATATTTTTTTAACTCCTAGATTATTAAAGTTAAGTACATCAATAGATTTCCTATGTCATAGTTTTGTTCTTACAACTAACTTTAAATATTTTGCTTACAACACAACTGTCTTACTGCATTAAAAATATGTTTTCTGAAACTCTTACCAGTAAAATTTCAAGTACAGGTCCCAGAGACTTGAAAAGATTATAGATCCTAAATTCAACAGAAAGGCATATGGCCCATTTGAACATTTATAAACAGACTTAAAGATAGTGTAATGCTGAAAGAATGAGCCATAAATACATTTTAAATCTCAGTTTAAAGAATAGTTAATTTTTTTTAAAAAACCATATATACTACAGTACTACAATATGTAACAAATAACATAAATACGTTACCTGCTTGGTCTTTAAATATTTTTGAAATGACAACAGGCACTTTATGCTCAGAACCACCCTGTAAAAGATGCATATTAACCATGAGATTTCAATTAAGATCGAAGTGAAGTAGTTGTACTGAGAGCTAAAAGAAGAAACGAGAAGTTATCCATACCTTTATGCTTAAGCCCAAGCCTCCAACTGGTTGTCTACGAAGTGTAACAGTTCTGTGCTTTAAAAAATTGTAGAAAAAAACAAATTTAGGTGAAAACACAATATCTGAATAAGTACAGATGATGTTTTTAAACTGCTTTTTACTTAAAAAAAAATAATTTTCTAAGTACCCTACAATGTGACTGATCAAGTTCAGTTCTAAAGTATTATTCAACGCTGATTAATAGGCACTTATTTAATTCCTTACCATAGACAGCAGAACTTGTGTGTCAATTATACATGTAGACTTCTAGTATGTTTTTCTATTCCTGAAGTGATATTCTCTCTGAACAGAAATTTTTACATATTTTTGCTTTGTTTTGACAAAGGTATTAATGAGATAACTATATGAAGAGCTTAGAGGTATGCATTTTCATAGCTGATTTATCTTCTTTAACCACTATCATGTATACACATGATATTTATTCTCATTTTTCAACCACAAATACCACTGTTTTCTAACTCATATGTTCAGACCTATACCAATGTTTTGCAGCATATGTCAAAAGTCTTTTAGTGATAGTCTGCTTCAAACAGTTATTTTCTTGCATTTCATGTTGAAGTGCATAAAAAAGATAAACATTTATCAATATTTTTCTACAACAATCTATCATGTGTTTCATGGTACACCGAATTTGACATTTCATTAATCTCTAAATCTTGGTACCTGACAACATAATAACAGAACTTCATCTGTTCACAATAATTATAGAGTTGAGGGGAATTTTTTTTGCAACATACTGAAGAATATTGCACAGAATGCCATCTTTCAAGACTTAAAACAGTAATTCCTGAACACTTTTTTTCTTTTTCTGTATATTAGAAATTATATATGAGATTACTCTTATATGTATACTTCCTGATTAAGTACTTTATTATTTCACTAATTCAGACAAGTGTAATTTTTATTTCAATAGTCAACCCCATTAACAAGTTATTTCAGCTATTTTTTCTAACAAGCTTCTTACCAGGCATATGTTCATATTGACTTAGGAGAAAGGGGAACACAATAAATCATAATTTCAGTCTCATTCTAGGAGGGTAAAACTAATGTATATGGTAAAAAAAAAAAAAATATACTCGTATATTTTTTTAATTTCTCCCTTCTATTTCCGTGTATGTTACACTACCTCAGTCTGTGCTAAAAATGGAAAACTATTATATTATGACAAACGGTACCTGATTTATATCAAAAGGTTTATATGATTCAATTTCAGATGCTATAATTCAGCTTTATTGAAATCTGTGCTAATTCAAACTGCTTAGAGGTTGTTTATTTCAAACTGCATCAAAACTTTTGATCAAAACTATCATATGCGCTGGGAAAGTTCAGATCCAACCTGAATGAGAATACATCTCTGCCTTTAAATTCACTGACTCATTCCAGGGAGTCATTTTCTATGACATAAATCCTATCTGTTTATTTAATGAACGTTTCTCTCAACCTATACTTACACTCTGTAAACAAATTATCCCAATATATCCCATCACATAGGGATGATGGAATAAATATTTTGACACTTTAGATTGTTTAAGCATTACTGAACAACAAATCCACATACACTACATGGACAGCTTTAGCCATTTTATAACAGACAAGTGAGGTATTATTTGTTCAACTATACCTAATACGTATTTTTATGTGGTTGATAGGTATATTTCAAATTATAATACTAATGATATGATTGAGTTTGCACCCCTACAAACCGACCTATTGCAAAACATACTGTCATAATCTTGATATTTGTATTTTCATAGTTCATAGCATTGCTATTACAGCTTCAAATATTCCCATTGAAGTACACTTTGAAAGGAGGTATTAAACATGTACCTAAATGTTTCCTACATAACAGCTTTTAAAATTAAAGCTACATTTAAGAAATGCAAAAACTTACTTTTAAGGAAGTTCAAATTGCAAAGTAAAATCCCAAAAGCTGAGTATAATCAAGTGTCATAATCGAGATAATTTACACAAACTTATTTAAATCCTGTGATGTTTTGCCATGACTATGACTAGCTGCTATACAAGACTAAATGCCACATTTAACTTCCTGTAGGTAGAATTTTATTATTGATTTTGAATTTTAAATAATTGAACTGTGCTCAATTCCAGAAGATTAGGGGAAAGCTAATGCTGGGCCAATACTGCAAACATATAAATAGAGCCATGGATCTTCATTATATTACAATGCTTACAGGTCAGATGATCATAAATCTAGCAACAAACCATCCATTCCATTATGGAATAACAGTAAAACCTGTTCATAAGGATTTAAAGAGGAATACTTTAAAGGGGAATAATACTATGGAAAATAGCTTTTCAAATGACATTAATACTTGAAATAATATGAAATTTCCGATCTTGGTAACAGAGTACCAGTATTGTAACAACCCTAAGAAGACTGTGAGATAAGGCCCCACAATAACTTTATTAAAAACGTAAAACTATTTAAAATAATAAGGACATGTAAATTGGCTAGCTAAAAGATTCCAAATCAAAATGTAATTGAGATAAAGCTGCGACTTAGTGGATGTGCTTCCTGGGGGATATGACAGCACCTGGATTGTTTCAAAAAATACAAAACCACAGTGATCTAAAAAAAAAAAAAACTAACTTAGTTGCAATATTGTTTGTAAGGGTTGTGGTAAGGTAATGATGAACACAACAGGTTCTAAGCATACAGTAATTCCAAGTCAAGGTCATTTAAGGTCATCTGTGTAATAAGGAAAATAGCTCAAACAAATACAGAAAAGTATTCTATCTAGCAGAAAGTGATCTTTCAAAAAAAACCAAACATTGGCTGATGAGACCTAGCCGCAGGTCCTGAGGGAACTGGCAGATGAAGTTGCCAAGCCACTGGCCATTGTATTTGAGAAGTTGTGGTGATCTGGTGAGGTCCCCAATGACTGGAAGAGAGGGAACATAACCCCCATTTTTAAAAAGGGGAACAAGGAGGACCCAGGCAACTACAGGCCAGTCAGCCTCACCTCCGTGCCTGGCAAGGTCATGGAGCAGATTCTCCTCGAAACCATGCTAAGGTACATGGAGAGCAAGGAGGTGGTTGGTGACAGCTAATATGGCTTCACCAAGGGCAGATCATGCCTGAACAATTTGGTGGCCTTCTATGATGGGGTGACAGCATCGGTGGACAAGGGACGAGCAACGGACATCATCTACCTGGACTTGTGCAAAGCTTTTGACACTGTCCCGCACGACATCCTTCTCTGTAAACTAGAGAGGCATGGCTTTGATGGATGGACCACTCGGTGGATAAGCAGTTGGCTGGATGGCCGCACTCAGAGAGCAGTGGTCAACGGCTCAATGTCCAAGTGGAGACCAGTCACGAGTGGCGTTCCTCAGGGGTCTGTGTTGGGCCCGGCCCTGTTCAACATCTTTGTCGGCGACATGGACAGTGGGATAGAGTGCACCCTCAGCCAGTTTGCCGATGACACCAAGCTGTGTGGTGCCGTCGACACGCTGGAAGGGAGGGATGCCATCCAGAGGAACCTGGACAGGCTGGAGAGGTGGGCCCGTGCCAACCTCATGAAGTTCAACCAGGCCAAGTGCAAGGTCCTGCACCTGGGTTGTGGCAATCCCAGGCGCAGATACAGGCTGGGCGGAGAATGGATTGAGAGCAGCCCTGAGGAGAAGGACTTGGGAGTGATGGTGGACGAGAAGCTCAACATGAGCTGGCAATGCGCCCTTGCGGCCCAGAAGGCCAACCACATCCTGGGCTCCATAAAGAGGAGCATGGCCAGCAGGTCAAGGGAGGTGATTCTGCCCCTCTACTCTGCCCTGGTGAGACCCCACCTGGAGTACTGCGTCCAGTTCTGGAGTCCCCAACATAAGAAGGACATGGACCAGCTGGAGAGGGTCCAGAGGAGGGCCACAAAGATGATGAGAGGGCTGGAGCACCTCTCCTATGAGGCTAGGCTGAAAGAGTTGGGGCTGCTCAGCCTGGAGAAGAGGAGGCTCCACGGAGACCTGATAGCGGCCTTAAAGTACCTCAAGGGGGCCGACAAGAAAGCTGCGGAGAGGCTGTTCAGTAGGGCCTGTTGTGACAGGACGAGGGGTAATGGTTTTAAGATAGAGGGAGGTAGATTTAGATTGGATATTAGGAAAAAATTTTTTACAATGTGAGTTGTAGAGCACTGGAACAGGTTGCCCAGAGAGGTGGTGGATGCCTCATCCCTGGAAACATTCAAGGCCAGGTTGGACGGGGCTCTGAGCAACCTGATCTGGTTGGAGATGTCCCTGCTTCTTGCAGGGGGGTTGGACTAGATGACCTTTGAAGGTCCCTTCCAACTCTAACCATTCTATGATTCTATATGAGTCATGCTGAGTATGAGCAAAAACTAAGTTTTCGCACAATGCCATGGCCAAATCACTAGTATAATCCTACATCATCAGAAGATCATTATAAATTATTTCTCTATCTGCCAGTGATCCCCACACTTTAAGTAATACAGCTAGTTCTGATACACTTATTTTGAAAATGATGGAAATAAATTGGAGAGGTACCAGGCAAGAGCCACAGGAATGCCAAACAGCTTTAGAGATCTTGTAGTAGTGAAAGAGATGCCAGGAGTTAAATATATTAAATTTCTTTTAAACACTTCTCAGAGATGATCAAGCATAGTTTTAAAGCATCTTCCTTGGCAGAAGGTGGTCAAATCTTACAGACTGATAGAGTAAAAATGTCGATGACTTGAAGTGGAAAATAGACACATTCAGACTACAGACACAAGACAAGATTTTAAGCTTTTGTAGTGTGACACACCATAACTGGATTTTTAATAAAACTTTTAAAAAGAGTAATATGGCCTTGAGACCTTACAGTATACAGATTTTTTTTTTTAAATCTTTATTTAAAGCATGATCTGTCATGTTATTTCCTGAACACAAATTTAATTTAGGTTTAAATGTAGTATTATTAAAATACTCACAGGCTTTTTTTTTTTTTGCTAGTGAGCAATAAAATATTTAATTACATCCACATCAATGAAACTAGTTTCACAACCTGCCAAAAGTATCCTCATTCTACAGAGCAAGATTGGAGGCATACAAAGATTTAGGGACAATTAATTCCGTTTTAGTGATTTGAAATTCCTAAATGCTTTTCCTAAGTATTTGTATGAAATTTAGCTGTTCAAAGTATCTTGTTGACCAGCTTCAGCCTTAGCTTTGAATGTTCAGCATTTTAACACCTTTCTGGTACTTAAAATTCAGGAAGTCCACAACTGTAGTGCTGGAACAGCTGATAGCTACAGAACTATAGTTATGGTGATGCTTCTATTATGGATATAAACAGAGACATTCTATATCCTGAAGTGAAGGACAGGTCAGGGAGGGAATAATACAAAACAGGAAATGTAAAACAGAGTGCCAGGGACAAAACCAAAATTGCACTAAATCTGAACTGAACGGAGGTATAAACACTCTGGGGAGGTAGGAAAAAACCTCTAATACTGAGATGCAAAGTATATAAGAAAGGTAAAATAGGCTAGATAAGCAACAGAGTAAATGCCTTGTGATAGAGATAACTTAAGAGTCAAATAAAACTAATAAGGCAACTACCTCAATAAGTGAAACAACAGATTCCAGGCTAAATAAAAGCAAGAGTCTGTACTAGTGACCACTCAACTGGGATGATAACAATAACCGAGATATGCAAAGAGGCAACAGAAATGAGAAAGGCAACAGTGGCAACAACCTTGACTCAACCTCCAGTAGACCAGACGCATGTACATAAGGATATAACACAGTCAATAAAAAGCAGGTCTCTATCAGTCACTGCCTCATGGAGCTCACAAGATCAGACTCAGTACTTGCCCCAGTCTTAAGCATAGCATGCAGGTTTTATTTAATTTTTTTTACAGCTGAAAAGGTATCCTGTAATAGCAACCAGTATGTACTTTACATTCAACATTTAGGCAACTGTGATCCCAAGAAGGGAACTATGCAAAAGTGAGGAATCATGTTGAAAGGAAAAATAAAGGGGGCAGCTAAGAAAATTAAAACTTTATAGGCAGTGTGAAGAGTACTTAAAGAAGTACTGCAAGCACAAAGTCAATGAATGCCACTTATTAGAAGAGTTTAATTAAGAGAAAAAAGCAAACTGCAAGGCTACAGAGGAGGTTATGAGAGGTTACAACATGTAAAGACTGATGGACATCATATTCAAATTCAGACAAGAAAAAGGAACATAAGCAAATATAACTGAAAAAACAGAATTAGGCAGTAACAGTAAAAGAGAGTTAAAAAAATTGCCAAAAAGAATCAAAATTAATAATAAATCTTTAAATCTATCAGGAGCAGGAGGTCTGCCAAATAAACTGCAGGGGTGATTTATGATCAATATATAAAAGGCATACTAAGAGAAAATAAGGCTACTGAAGGGAAGATAAATGAACAATTTTCATTAGTGTGAAAGAAACTAGAGACGTTCCTTCAACATTCTATGCAGCACACAGGATGTATGGATCTGTCTGAATTTGAAACCACTTTAGAAGCAAATTGACTAAATAACAGTAGCAAATCACCAAGGTCAGATAGCATTCACCTTAGTCTTAAAGGAATTCAGGCGTGAATCAAAGCAGGAGCACTGGAGGGATACTTCTCAATAAAGCCTTGATACATGAAGACTACGACATTGAAAATAAAGTCCTATTTTTTTATAAATGGTTCCAGTTACGGCTTAGAAAACTTAAGGCCTGCACGAAACAAATTAGAACAAACTATAGGGAAAAATAAATCTCTGGACAGTGAGAGAAACTATAACAAAAAACAAGAACTGGCAGACACTTTGATGGACTTGAACTATCCTGGAAGAGATCGCATATTATTTAAAGGTGAGTTAGGGAAATATAAGAACCATGAGGCAACACTCTTGCACAGACATATTGTTAATTAAAGATAGTGAGAAAATAGATAGAAAACAAGGGGAAGGATTAAATGCGTAATTCTCACAATGGAGGAAGGTCACCAGTGAAGTTCCACTGTTGCCTATGTTGCAATCTGCATTATTTAAAATATTTGTGAAGAATTTAAAAAAGAAAGGTATGAGCAGTAAGATTAGCTTTGCTACTTACTGAGACAGGAAGAATAAATGAACTGAAAATACTTGCAGAACATCTTACAAAATAGCAACTGGGCAATAAAACAGCATACAACAGCAGATCAAAGCTACTGAGAGAGATTATTTTTCTCATGTACATTATTTATACAAGGAATTAGTACTGATTCCAAATCAGAGCATCACATAATCAGTGCAGTGTTCAGTAGTGGTCAAAAAGGCAAATAAAGTTTTTGGAAGCCTTAGCAAAAGAAGAGAGACAAAGAACATTATTATATCACTGTAGAAATCCAAAGTTCATCCTACCTTGAAAACTGTATACCATTTTGGTCCCTTCATACCTGAACCTGCTAGAAAAGTTTCAGAAAAAGCCGATAAGGATGATGGAAACACAAAACTGTTCCTGTACAAAGAATAACAAAGTAAGCTATAACTCTTCACCCAGGAAAAGAGACAGACTGGGGATCAGGAGGCTCTTAAAATACAGTAAATGGCATAGAGGATAGTGAATGGGAATCAGTTTTTATAGCCTTTTCCAGTACAAAAACTTGGAAACACCAAATGATCCTATTAGGAACTAGGTTCAGAACAACAATAAAAAATAAAAAAAAAAAAGAGGTGATTATTTGTGCAATGTATAACAGATTCTAGCGTCTGATGAGGAAAAAATTCTGGATGTTGAAAGTCTACATGTATTCAAGGGGATATTGTACAATTATAGCAAAAAATAAATCTGTTAAGAGATAATAAAAGGTGCACTTTGCTCAGGAAGGCACCGAATAACTTGGGTGAGAGAAAGCTTTACGAGAAGTATCACATATTCTTTCCCTGTTTGGCTTTTCTAGGGAAACATTAACAGCTACTGTTGGAAAAAAGATACTGGGCTCAGCATGTCTTAGGCCTGACTCAGTTTTGAACTTCGTATGCAACAAGATTTCATGACTAGAGAATTTGGACAGAAACCCACACTAGGTTTACAAGTAACTATGAAAGAAAATTCTACTCTAGAACTTCTTGCCAAAAGTGAATTGCAATATTTGTGACATTAATGACAGCATCATGCACACATGCAGCTAAAAACCCAGTGTTCATGTCTCAGTTATACATACAAACAATTCATTTTGCTTTCTAGCTGCCTGCAGGCTGAATATAATTTTTCTTTTCAGACTAAATTTATTTATGGTTTGAGGCTAAAGTGAGGCAGTCATCTGTACCAGTCTTAAAAAAAACCCTTAAAAAAAAAACCCAAACAGATTTACAGTTGACTGTATGATGGCTGTATAATTTTATTTCATTATAAGCAAGGAAAACTCTTTTGAAAGTGTTACTAATTATCAATCTGAACAGGAAAGCTGAAATTAATACTTTTTTTTTGTTTGTTTTTAACTAGCGTTTTGTTTTGCTAATTATGTCCTTCAATAGTATTTACATTTTATTGAAACTGTTCATTCTGAAGGTTTCCAAAGTACTCGATGTGTATACTATAACGATCACTCATTCCAGTTGTGCTACAAAGCGGGAGTAATTACGTACCTCCCATAGCACAACACACACAGTAGGCTTGCTTTGTTTTGTTTTCTGTTACTAGGAGATTAGAGGAAGAACAAGTGCCCTGCATGAAACTTCAGGATACATCTGAATAGACAGAATGTAATTATTAAAACTGTAATTAGCCAGGATATCAACATGAAATATTCCTTTCTTTCTGAGACATTTTATTGTTCCAAGTTGTCAAGGATTTTATATGTTTCTCCAAGTGAGACTGGCTATGTAATACCTATTGTTATGTTTAAGTACAGGGGTAACAATTTGTCCATTAAATTCTCTAGCATCTAAGTTCTGAGAAGCAAATGCATTGACCAGTGTCAATCGTACCAGCAATGCAAAGAGAAGGCAGATTTACCTGCTAAATGTTTGACAGGTGGTTTGATCTGCTTGTGTGCCAAGCAGTTTTTCGAGCGAGTAGACTGGCTGTCCTATTTGGACTTAGTCTACACTGGAAGAATACATATTTTGGAAGTGTATTTTTCTCTTTGAAAAACAAAGTGTAAACCTGAGAAGGGAAGTAAAATTTTAACTTTTCTAACACTTAGTATTAAAGGTTATATATATTGCCTAATTGCACGTATCTGAGTAAAACTTTTGTCTTGTTCTGATGCATGAAAACACTGGAGCATACAATGTGTTGACTGAACAAGCTTGCAGATGTTCAGAGAAAGCCAAACTGCATTTAAGAAAGCAGTCTTCTCTTTATGAAAGACTAAGACGTACACTCACTGAGTCGATAGCTAGGTACAAAAATCAAAAGCAACTTAGAATCATAGAATCATAGAATCATAGAATGGTTAGGGTTGGAAGGGACCTTCAAAGGTCATCTAGTCCAACCCCCCTGGCAAGAAGCAGGGACATCCCTGACTAGATCAGGTTGCTCAGGGCCTCATCCAGCCTGGCCTTGAATGTTTCCAGGGATGGGGCATCCACCACCTCTCTGAGAAACCTGTTCCAGTGCTCTACAACTCTCATTGTAAAAAATTTTTTTCTAATATCTAATCTAAACCTACCTCCTTCTAATTTAAACCCATTACCCCTTGTCCTATCACAACAGGCCCTACTGAACAGCCTTTTAAGGATTAAATTCTCATAGCTGCAACAGAAGGACAGAATTTAAATCTGGGATTAGAAGCAGTATTTAGGTGTGATTGATCTGTATTCCCCTCAGTTACTATCACCCTCATGGAATAACGTGTACTCTGCAGGTTGGTGTCATAGTTTAGCCCTGAATACGCAGTCTCTTTCTCTCACTCCTCCCACCCTCCAAGGGAATAGGGGGAGATAATATCAGAAAAACAGCTCGAGGTTTGAGATAAGGACAGGGAGAAATCCTTAAAGTTACCGTTATGGGCAAAAGAGAGTTGGGGAAAACTATTTGTTTGTTATTAAAACCAAAGCAGGATAATGAGACAGAGAACAAGATAACTTCCCCCTACCACTCCCTCTTCCCGGGCTTAACATTATCTCTACCACCATCGCGCCCTGAGCGGCACAGGGGGGAAGAGGGAATGGGGGTCGCGGTCAGTTCATCACACGTCATTTTACACCGCTGCTTCATTGCTGGGGGAAGAACTCCTCACATTCCTCCCCTGCTCCTTTGTGGGGTCTCTCCCACGGGCTACAGACCTTCATAAATCGCTCCAGCATGGGTCATTTTTCCATGGGGTGTAATCCCTAAGGAACCAGCTGCCTCAGCGGGCCCTCCGTGGGCCACAGCCTCCTTCAGGCATCCGCCTGCCCCAGCGTGGGGTCCTCCATGGGCTGCAGGTGAATCTCTGCTCCTCCATGGGCCTCCATGGGCTGCAGGGGGACAACGTACTTCACCATGGGCTCCACCATGGGCTGCAGGGGAATTTCTGCTGGGAGCAACATTACTCTTCCTTGTCCTTCTTTGCTGACCTTGGCGTCTGCAGCCGTTCCTCTCACAAGAAATTCACTGTTGCACTGTTCAGAGTATTTCAAACTACTTTTTTTTTTTCCTGTTACATAAATAAACTTTATTCCCACTACTACAGTTGCATCTGTCATTTGTTGGAAAGAGTAGTCTCAAAAGGCCTCCTTACTTGTTTAAAGTAAGATGTCAGATTTACTACATGTACTACATGGCAGGTTGACAATAGAAAACAAAAGCCAGTCTTAGGCAAGGATGGAAATAAGAGCAGAGCTTGTAACCAAGGCCCTTGGGGTCTGGAAGAAGCAAAACAAGAAGTGCAATACCAAGAGTATAAAGAGAAGCCTGCAACGTGTTCTGCACAGACGCAAGGGAAGAAACAGTCTGATGCTAGAGGGGGTAAAAAGATAAAGATAGGTACTTAACATACCAGCCATATCTTATCTTCCTTTTCTTCAGCAGCTCTTGAAGCTACAAGGAAAGTTACGAGATAAAAAATGATTGAAGAAATAAATCCTGTAAAAATGTGAAACCCAGTAAAACGTGTCATAAAATGTATACATTCTGCTGGTTGTTACACGTCCTAAAAGAACAGAAGATGATGTGGTGGAGAACAAGTATATGTGAAATCCTTCAGAAAGTTTTCTCCACAAGATGGGGAGATTCCATGATGAGGGTTTTCTCAACTCAAACCCTCCACCTATGCAGCCCCAGAGCTTCCTCAGCCAATTGTTCTACATGTATTTAACATTCTGCCACGTACAGAGACTTAAACTTCTGCTCACACAACACTCCCTTCTCACTGATCGGCAGTGAACTTTCACCTCCCCGGTGGCTGCAGGTCCCAGTCCACCGACTGGCTGACTCTCTCACTACAAATACCGATTTTAAGCTACAGCAGGGGCTGCTCCTGCCAAAATTATTTCCAGAGGGAATTGAGAAGAAACACCATACAGAAGAAAGAGAATGCGCGCAGCACTCTACTGAGAGATAGTGCTGGATTATGATTAATCACTGAGTCTAACAAATACAGGCATCTACATGATACGGCTAGAACCACGTAGCCTCATGCTGACATATAAAGATATGCTATGACATATCATACTGCATGTGAGGTGAACTGCAGCATCATCGCCTAAGACAGGGACACAGGGATTCCTTCTTCCAGTATGTGGCAGTGCAAGGTTAAAGAATACTTAACTAGAAGCCTGAAAGCACCAAGTTTTGAGTGCTTCCTTACTCACTACTGTTATGACTTACACATGACCCACAACCTTTATTAAAAATCATGAGTATACACAAGAAATCAGTGGAGCCTGAGGAAATGTAAATGCCACACAGTAAGCCACTTTGGTCAGACTGAATGTGCCACGTCTGTGCATTTCCACACGTTGTTAATCCTGCCCTCCCAGGAATTAATCAGGTAAACAACCAAAGCATGCATTGAAAAACAGCTTTTTTTTTTTTAACAGCTTTTCCATAAAACTACATTGGGGGTAGGTGTCAATCAAAGCCCTTTATTACAAGTAAGATTTTTCTATATTGTTGGTTATAACGTGTGCTTTTCAGGAAAAGCACTGCTCGAGCAGTGCCTGAATAAACTTTAGTCTCAAGTCTCTATAATTTTTAATAGACTGTTTTATATTCTTAGAAATAGTTGCAATGGTTAAAAAGACAGTGGAACAAAGTATGGATACAATGGAAAAGTAAGTCAAGAAACCTCAAGAAAGAGAGAGAAAGACGAATTAGACCTCTATAGCATCATGTGATACCTCATTCTCCACTTCCATGAAACAGGTAGACAGAAAGCAAAAGATTATTTTGAATGGGAAATACACTTTTGAAATTTAACTCCTTGCATTG
>WHYT01016686.1:41431-57112 GCA_009806455.1 Tetrax tetrax
AAAAAAAAAAAAAAAAAAAAAAAAAAAAAAAAAAAAAAAAAAAAAAAAAAAAAAAAAAAATCGACTGAAGCATGCCAATTGCTGTAGAGTCTTGTATAGAGAAAGCAGATCTTTTCACATGCTAGCAAAGATCTGGGACAGCTACAGAGAATCCTTACTAAATATGGTATAATAAGATATTTTTATTAGTTTATCTTAGCATAACTCATTCCACTACTGCAGATTAAAGTTTAGGGGGTTGTGTGGTTTGGTGTTTTTTGCTGGTTTGTTTGTTTGGTTTTTTTTTTTTTAAAGCATAAAATGAAGTTACTAATTTTATTTTCAAAGCCTGCCAACCTAAGGGAGGCATATACAAAAGACAGAACCAGATTGTTCTCACAGATGCACAACTTGCAGCAAAGGAAATTCCAATTGAGCATAACAATGTGAAATAATCTCACAGCAAATGTGGTTAAGCATTAGAAGAGGCTGCCCAGAGAGCTGGCAGCATCTCCATCACTGTAAGTATTCTAAATGCGAATGGACAAAGCTCGTAACTTGCCTAAACTTGGAATCTATCCCAGCTTTGAGCAGTGGGTTGAATTAGACGACCTTGAGAGGTCCCTTTCAATCTAAATTATTCCATGATCTATTCTAGTAAAGATGACAAACTCCACTGTAGTTTATCCTCCAAGTTGTGGTGATCATTAAGTGTGTCTTCATGAAACATATTCAGATGTGGTATGAGTTCACAAGAATCTTCAAACTTCTCCACCAAGTTGCAAGATGCTTAATTTGGGACAGAAGCTTTCTTTGACAAGGGGTATGGGAGAACTCCGGACTCAGACTGTTCTCAGACTGACAATACAGATTAAGTTTATGCAGATCATCTACAAATCTGGATTTCCAGAGTTACTAGCAACACATATAAGACTCTGTGGGAAGCCATGATTATACTTCTTTCTCTTCCCATTAAAAATAAGTTGATTTCTTTCAAGTAAAAAGGCATCCTATAACAATGAATTACAGCTAAATCTTGCCAGAACACAGCTGTTCTTTATTTGAGTAATTTCATTTGCATTCACTTTGCGCAACATTTCGCAGGTTGGCTGGGGTAAAGACAAAGACGAACAGTAGAGGTTGCACCCATCAGTATCCCACTTACCATAACTGGAAAGGCTCATGCTTCCATCGCAGTCAGATATTTTGCTCCTAACCATTGAAGATTTTTAACTGCTACACAAGCTCCCACAATGTATACAATTTACCAGTCCTGACAGTCTGTCATGGCTCCACATATAACAGATTAACTGAAATTTTAATAAAGGACATGTATGTTTGTACATATGCCTGTTTCCAATGTTGTGCTGCCTTTCTTTCCTGTCTTGTTGGTGCAAATGCTTACCCTTAGCTGGACTCTTCCCATGTCTCAGGGAGAGATTCTTTTTCAGGCATATCCATAGTGTCCTTTGCATTCTTCTGTTCTGTTACATTTATCAGCCTTTTTACTTAAGCCACTAACTCTTTATCTTTAAATAAAGGTTTTTTGTCATGCTGATGAATACTCATATTTATTATTTATTTTGTAATACAAACTTTTAACTATTCTCAAAGTGACAGCAACACAAGCTAATGATCTTTCATAACAAGGATCCTAAAGAATTACTTGATAGCTGTCTTCTAAATATCTAGGTCAGTTTTTCAGAGCATAGAAAACAAATAACAAATGGTTAAATAATGCATTTTCTCTATACAAGTGATCTTAGTTTCAAAATGAAGACTCTTTAATCATCCACTTGATGTTTCCAAAAAGACAGCAAATGTTAATTATTAGCTTTTTAAAAAATAATGTTGGACTAAAATACCATACCAGCAATGGTAGAACAGGCACAGAGCAAACAGTAATATTAGTAGTTATCTAGACAAAAATTTCCTTGGGTTAAAAAAAAATTAACTTTTAGACTTTAATGCAGATCCATTCTCTAGAGGTTTGTTAAAATAATATTCTCCTCTGTCCTTATTAGCATCTGAGTCATAAAGAAAAAGTCACAGCCGTCTCATCAGGGATTTAAACAGTACTTTCAGGCACTGTTTCTATTTTTTTGAATCAACAAAACAACTAATCTTGCTATTCTTCCCTACTCACCTATCTAGCTTCATTCTGATAAAGCCCAGCTAAGACACAGCTTGTGAAGTTGGACACTTGGCTACCCAGGATGCAAAGGTTTCTGTTATTATAATTTTACTAGACTCACATAAGCCTCTGAGAAGTCCTCTTCCAAACAAGATGCCAGTAATCTGCATTAGAAACCTCTGTCTGACCACTGACCAAGTCAGAGACAATTCAGCTCTGTGAGAAGGACTGATTTTGATAAAAAGCCAGATGCATTTCTTTTCTTACTTTGTAAGTGGAATTAGCAGGAAAAAAAAAAAGATACAGAAATATAATAAAAACTAAAAGAAAAAAAAAACTTGCTTATGAAAAGAGGAGAAGCGTAAAACTGTGGGCTGACAACAGGAGAAGGATGATAGCAATATACATGGAAGAAAAACAAAGAATTAAGGGAGTGAGGCACTGCATGTAAGAAATTTATTTTAGCATGCAGAATGACAAAAAGTTAAAGCAAAATCATACATTAATGAAGCATAAAGTATGAATGCCTCCCTGTTTTTCCTTTTACTGAAAATGGATCTCTCCATGTCTGTCATATAATTAATTCCCTTCTGTGAGTATTGTTAAACTTTATATCTGGGGGAAAAAAAAAAAAATCTTCTGTTAAAAATACTTAAAAGACAGAGAAAAATGTCTGTCTATTTTCAATACACCATTTCTGTTAATACCATCCTGCTTGGTTTCTATGACTGTGCACTGATTCTGATGCACTCGTACATTCTCCTTTTTCCTACATCCTAAATTTCACAAACCATGCTCTTCTCTCTCATTATGCTACATCAAAGTTTAAGATAGCAAGAACTAGTGAAACGGACTGCACTGCCATTGAATTACAGAAAGTCGGCTCTACAATTTCTCACCAAAGGTGAAGCTTTCTCAGTGCTTAAAAATAACACCTAAATTAACGTCAGATGGCAAAATATAAAACAAGAACGGACCTCGATGATATTGTAAAAGGCATTTTATAGTGAGAGCCTTTTTTAACTTGGGAATAACCTCTATTGCTTAAAGTTCAACCCATGACAGTAGCACTGGTGATCACTCACGTCTTTGCCAGACCTCACTGTAGCATTCAGAACTGGAGGGGACGAGCAGAGCGTGGCTGCAAATCACGTCCAGTGTATCCTCAGAATTCCTTGGGGTGTTTTTTTGCACTGCGTTAGTTTTAGGGGAAAGGGCTTGGTGGTTTTGGGTGGGGTTTTTTGTTTTAGTTTTTTTGTTTTAGTTTTGTTAGTTGTTGTTTTTTCTTTTTTTTTCCCTTTCTTGAGTGATCAAAGAGTGATGATCAATACATATACAGATTTAATGCAAGATGTTCTCAAACGCAGCCCATGTGTGCTGATTCAGTCAACAAGTAATCTGGGACAGGTCAGACAGAATTTAAATTATTTTTCTATGAGCGTTTATATGCAAGGCACTTAAATAGCATTGAGTTCAGAGCAATTACATATAGTTGCACAGATACCCTATATTGCCGTCACATGCTACTTAACTATGACACTTCCAATTTGCATACGACTTATCAGCACTACCAGTAATGTCTGCACTTAAAAGCTGCAGTTTTTCATGCATTCCAGTGAAGCAGAAAGTATATGCAAGCCAATCATTTTTTGCTGAGGCTTACACTTATTTCAGCAAACCAACCAGAATGGGACAAGCCTTTCACTTCACTGAGTAGCCTCCCACTAGTCACCAAGTGATGCAACCTTTTTGAACATTTTTAAGAGCAAGTCATGTTCCACAGAGTCCCATGGACAAGTTCTGAAACCAGTACATAATATTTCTAACTACTAAAAGCTATTTCAAACTAATTTTTGTGCGATATTAAAGAATTTATATAAATATTTATTATGGCAGAAATGAAAGGGTTTTGTGTTACATAGGCAGACTCTCTCTCTCTGACACATACTCATATATGTATACCCAGTATATAGTTTTTGGCTCCTAACTCTTAGTAGCGTATCACAAACTCACTTGATGTCCCCTAGTGCCAGATTTCATGTTTACATGGCACGTGCAATACAGCAAGCAGACAGAAAGGCTCCCTACTGCCCCTTCTGAGGAGGCTGCCAGGAATTGTTCACTCTAGCAAATACCAGTGCAGTTCATGAAATTTATTGTACTCATTCAAAGTTGGGATACCTACACTTAGTTTTAAGAGGAACACTCTTTAGATGAGGAAATAAAATACACTATTTGGGAATGTCCATAAGCTAGACACCCTTGCTGTATTGCTTATGCAAAATGTCACCTGTTTTTCTACAGACATTATTAAATGGTGATACAGAAAATTCCTCTATAGCTTAGGGGCACCACATGTTTTGTAAAAGTAGCATAACTGAATTCTGGGGAAAAAAAATCACCACATACATGCTGGCACTAATTAAGCCCCATCTGTGCCTAAAAGAGAATTAAAGTGAAATAAATGTCTGTCAAGTGTTCTCTCAGCCAGTTCTATGTCCTTGAACAGACATCCTGTCAAGACTTGATATACAAATGAAGAAAACTCTGGTGTATTACTTTACTCTTAAAAGGCTTTCAAAGGGAAATACTTTTCTCTTCACTTCATTTAATGGCCTAACAACATTTAGTGGAAGAATGCTGTAATCTCAGTATTTATTGTCATTTTATCTCCTGTTAAGATCACACATGTCAGAATAAAGGACACATAGCACTGACCAAAAAAAAAAACAAAAACCAAAAAAACCAAAAAAAACCCCAAAGTTTTTATATAGAAGAATGCAACTATCCACAAAAAAGCCAGCAACTGATCATTACATGTGTTTCTATTACCCAGTAAAATCCCTTGCACTCCAATACCATAAACTGCTCTCTGTAGAAGACATTAAAGTGCACAGTCGAAAGCGCAGAGATATAGAAGCACTTACATTTGCACTGTGATCACTTCCACTAACACAGACGACATCTTGTTTTTGAATTGTTAATACCTCTTTTGTAAGCTTCAGTCGGATATCATAAGCATTTTCGGATACTTCATCATACAACAATGCAACACCAGTTTTAGTCTGCAAAAGCAAGGCACAGAAACAAAAATTTAAGAATATGAACATTTCAGAATGATAAATAACAATCTCTATCCCATTCAATACATAAAATGCATATAAATGAGCGTTGTTTACAGCAAGTGGAAAACTGGTCTGCTTTTCAGGCTTCAAATGGATTAGACATAAAAAGCCTCTTCTGTATTGTGAAATCCGGGTTAATGGTCTTTGAAGTAGACATTAATATGTAAAAAAAAATAAAATAATTCTCCATTGTACTGTTCCACAAAGGAGTGTTGCCATTGAATGATGTCCTATTTGTTTTTAAATGTATAACCTCTTATGAAACTCTATTAGAAGCAGATAGAGATGTATAAATGTATGTGAACGCATGTTCCAGTTTCAGCAAGAAGTGGAGAAGTGTAATATTGCTCCTGACTCAAAGACATTCCTTCCACTGTGTCAGAAAAAAAGACCTATATCCTTCATAAACATTGCCTTTAAGATACGGAGTTCTGTTACGGTAGAAAACTATGCTTTCACATTGTAAAACACACAAATAAACATGGGTGTTACAGAATTTCTATTTGTGCGGGTCAAGACGGACATACATTTCTGAAGTTACATCATCACTAGACTAATAACTAGTAAACCTGGTTGGATCGTCAAGTATTTTAGTATAAATAATGTTTTCTCCATGAGTAGTAGAAAAGAAATTCCATTTTATTTTTTGGTTCATTTACTTTTGCGTAAATTTCCCACTAATACCAGTCAGGTATTTCCTCAAACAAAAACTGTGGCATTAGTACTGCTTAAAGCTACTTGTTAAAATGAGCAGACTAACACAAGTTCAGACCTTAACAGTCATTGCACAGAACAGAAAAGCAAAACACCTGTTCTGAAACAGATGATCATATTTTAGAATAATATTTTTTATTAATTGATAATGTATGTAACACTATCATCACAACACTGCACTTTCCTCCATGAAAGTGAAGAATAAACAAGTATAATTTAAGGTTTAGCTGTAGTGTTTGTTTTAAAAAGATCATTTAAAATCAAGTTTTTCATCTATGTTTTGTGTAAAGAACAGGGTTATGGAATTCAAGAAGAAACATACCCTGTGCACTGAATGAATGCTTTAGGGATTTTAAAATAAAATAAAACATGGAATACTATATTAATAATATTTTCATTTAGATAAAATTAGGGACAACAGTCTGTCATGATTGTCAGTAAAATCTTTTGGTCTTTAAAGGTAGGATCAGTTTTAACTTAAGGAACTTAAATTTAGATGTGGTGTAGCTCTACGCAGCAACCAAGTGTCAAAGCCACCCTCACAGCAGAAATGGAAAACGCAGCCTAGAGAGCAATTCAATTTATCCTGAAATACGGACAGAGAAGTGGCTCAGCAGAATTGCTCATGAGGTTCTGCTGTCCCTGGGCTCAAAGCAGTTGTCCCCATGTAGGTCACTGCTGTCACTCAAGACACTTTAGGATATCTAAGACCCCCCCCACATGTAAGGCTGACACAGGCTTTTTAGGACATCCAGGTCCTTGTCTAGCTGGAGGCAACATCAGATTTCTGTTATTATAACAGGATGCAGACACTGGCCATGCCAGTAGATATTCTCATGTAGGTATCTTCAGCTTGAAGTGGATCTTGTCAAAGGTTTACGGTGGAGAAATCCACATCTAGGACAGTCATTTAGATTCTGTCTAGCCAGTGGTGAGCAACAGACACTGCTGAAGCATGATTTACCTGATCTCTTCTGTACATCCACCTAGATAGGCACAAATTGCATCATAGCTCTCTACTTTGACTTAAAAAATAAATAAGATCTCAGACACAAGTGTCTAATTCCATGTAGATAAATCTTGTCATTAATGCTTCCTGAGAATGCCTAAAGGAAACAGCTCAGTGTGGATGTAAAGGTTTAAATCATTCTTACTTGTATGGAAACCAATACTGCTTCATTTTCCCAAGGTTTTTTAATATTTTTTTTTTTAAATTTCCAGCATGTGGGTAAGTATTTTCAAACAGTAGAAGAACTGCCTTGAAAAACCACTGTCCCTGCATTTTGCTGCTGTTCAGAGGTTGTGCATCGCTATCCCACCCGAACTGGCAATCGCTGTTACTTTACCTGATGTACCAGACTATGCTTTACAGAAACGTTCAGAGAACAGAGCTCTAGAGAGCATTTTATGCAGCCTTAAACCTGGAACATCTCTCTGGCTAGTAATCGTTACATACGTTTAGAAGTAATACAATGAAAAAAAACCCTGAACTTTGTAACAGACAATCAAGTAATGAATGAAATATGCAGAGCGATCGACTAAATAGCTTAGCATTTTCCATCACACTACTTAAACTGAAAGTCTCACTGAAGCTCATCTATTCCTATTAAAATCCAATACCTACCTCACACTCCATCTAACTCCTGACGTGATCCAAGATGACATGCAGCAATACCTTATTTGCTTTCAGAATCAGTAAGATTAACCGAGATTTCTCTCAGCCTTTCAAGTTGGCTTTTTTAGATCGTTATAACTGGCTGTGAATCAGAGTTCAGTACATTCCCTTGTTCTCTCTTTGTGTTAAAAAGATGAGACACAACTCTAGCAGGCAATTCCCAGTCCAGACAAAGTGCTTCTTCAAACGAGAATCTTTTAATGGGAACTTAGTCTTTGCATATACATGTATATCCAGCACTTTAACTCTGCTATGTTCACTCTGATTTCTCATTTTAAAACTGTCCATAACAGTAGCCATTCTAATAACCGGTATTAGAAAGCAAGGACTGAAAAGTGGAAATAACTCCCCCAAATGATGCAGTAATGTTAGAGATCATATACCAAAGCACATATACCAAAGTTACATGAGTTTTGTAACAAAAAAAAAAAAAACCGTGCAGAAAGTGCATAGCGAGTTGCATCTCAACTCAAAAGGATTTAAGTGCTTACAATGAGAAGCAGGGGCATATAAATTTAAACTCACTTGAGCAGATGAGAAAATTAAATGTTAAACAGCTTTCTGGACATTGGCTTAAGACAGGTGTATATGTGTGCATATCCATGTACGTGGAAGAGAGGAGATCAGTAGCATAAGCATCACAGTAGCTGCGATTTTTAAGCAAGCTTAATCACTACTCCATTTTTGAAAGAAAAAACAAAAACATCAAAACCTAATTTCTGAAGGAAGTTCAGAAACTGTCAATACCACAGAGAAGAAAACATCACTCTCTAGAGGGAGCTAGAATTGCAGATGAATCCTTTTATCAGTTCTATTATTGCCTGCTTAAGGCGGGTCCCTAGCCAGTGTACTTGCTTTAAAGCGCTCCCCGTTGTTGTGGTTTGGCATAATGTTTTGGGACCCTACTCAAAATATCATTTTTTTTTTCAGTGCACTGTATCTGCAGCCTAAAGTTCAGAGCTGAAAATTATTTTTTCAAAGCAGGCATCTTTAGGCCAAACCTCAGTCTTACTGGCATAAAATACTCATCTTCACTGCTGTAAGTTTTATTTTGAAAAAGCTTGCAAAAAAAATTAGGCAAAGTTTAAAAGTAATGTTGAGGTGTCCTAGGTTTTCTACAGAAACTATTTACTTGTTTATGCCCATTTGTTTCTCAAATGCATTAGAGCTACAGGCTTTTCATGCTAGCAACTGTTTGAAGAGGGGCATAGACCATTAGAAAATTCAGATGAGATTCATAACAAAATCATGATATCTTTGTATATCCACTCAGAGCAGATGTCAGGTCAGAGTACGTGCAATGCAGTGGTACTATTTTGATTTAAATTCTGAAGTTCTTGGTAACTCCAAACCTCTCTCTTCTTCCCTCTACCTAAATGTATTTTACTATTTGTGATCACTACTGGTGCCAACTAAATGGAGCTGACCCTTAAAAAACTAGATCCTCTGGAGTTTTCCCTACTTCATCTAAAAAAATTCTCTATATTGAGTGCACCAATTCTCCAGCAGAAGTCATCATTTGTTGATCCTCATTCTTAATAAAAGTATTAACAGCTTCAATACCATGGCAGCTCTTTCAGCCATTAAAATGCATTTATAAATTATGTTTCTTCATTTGGAAATAAAATTCTTTAAGCACGATACTTGATGCTTAAAGCACCATATTTGAACTGAAATTCCACATTATGTTTCCACACAAATATTTTATCAGCAACATTTATACCTCAGAGGTCCAACGATCAAATTCTCTAACCTAATTTATTTTGTTTTTCATTAAAACAACTCTGTTGAAGTTCTGTATCTGGGCTACACTGATGGTTGGAACACCTGCTGAAGACACATGAGAATTCGAGTCACTGATTTTTATCTTGCATCACTTCAGATTAGGCAGAAAGAGAACTTGAGGTGGTCTCACATAGCCAGTGCTCTGACCATGGTGTTACAGCAGGCTCAAATTTACTCTCTCTCTTGTAATTGGTTTGATATATTTTTTACACCACATCTATTTTGATGCTCAAAAGACAAAGACTTTATCTCAGAGTAGGACACAATTCAAATTTAAAATAGCCTTGACTAATATAAAAAAAAAAAATTAAAATAGGATAAAGCCTAACAGAAAAAAACACTGCAAGGTGCTGCACTGTATGAAGAACAGTCACTTGCATGGAAGAAGGAAAGCTTTTCTTCACCATTTCCTCAGGAAAGGAAACAGGTAGGTAGCAGTGAGGATTAACAGCAAAATATTGGCATCAATATCTTGTCGTTGCAATAAAGGCAAACAGATATTTTGGCTGCTCTCCTTTGGATTCTTTCCTAGCGATTCCAATTTTGTCACTCTCACAAGACAGTGCCCAAAAGTAAACACAGTCCTTCAGCTGAGTAGTACAGAAGGTTCCTTAAACACTGCTGAATGAGAGGGAGGAATAATTTCATACCCATGAAGCAATCCATCACCAGAGCTGCATTTAATACATCCCAGTATATTGTTTCCTTTTATACAGTATTATGTCAGTGTGATTCATGGCTACACTACATAGAAGAGGTAATGAACTGAAAAGGGTCATGAGAAATTTAAAAGAAAAAAAAAAAAAGTGATTAGTGATCTGGAAAATATGACCTATAGGTAATTCTGCATGAATTTGGGTTGTTTAATTTAATGGCAGAATACAAGAGGACATAATGACAGTTTTAAGTACTTCAACATCTATTGCAAAGACAAATAGAATAATCAGATATTAAAAAAAATTCAGAAATCTACTCCTTTTAACATATTCCAGCTACCAGGAAACTGAAGTCCTTTAACAGGTTGCTGCGACAGATTAGGGACATCCATTGTTAAGGGATTCTGAGAGAAAACTGAACAACATCTGCTCAAATGGTGCAGGCACTAATCCTTTCCCAGGGAAAAATCCCAGACAAGACAACTTTTCAGATCTATTTGTCTCTGACGCTAATACTCAGAATTACATAACTTTTTGCCTATGACTGAAACGCTGCATTCAGGAGAAAGCCTGACTGGCTGTAGAAGGACATCTGCACTGAACAACTTGCAACTGCCATAGGAGTGATGAAAAATAACTATTAAGACCTGAAGAAGTGTGTCATTTAGGGGCCTTAACAATGGATGAGTGACATTCACAATCAAACTTGTTAATAATCATTATTTTTATAGCGCTTAATCTGAAGGAGGACTGTAACCTAAGAAGAATGATACCTTTGTCTTTCATGACCAGGAGGGAGCTCCAGGCTTAAGGGGCCTTGCATGAGAACACAAATAGTGGATTTTCAATGAACCAAAATGGGACAAATGGCCAAGGACAGCAGATATGTTTTGAGACCAGTAACACAGCTGTGTAATGCAGAAAATTTATGATTCCATTAGCACTGCAAGCACACAAAGAACAGTTCAGTAAAACTAGAAGTAGATACAAAACAGAGATTAATTATAACTTTCTGAAATTAGTTATACAGTGCTCCCTTAGAGAGTATGTTTTTCCTGTAAATACACATGGAGTTGTTCTTTTTATCAGCTTTGGGATACCACAGTTTTTAAACCTACTGACACCAAGACAAAAATCCTTAACTTCAATACTCTTCCCTTTAAGAAATTCTGATTATAATGATAAGGGAGCCTTTAAACAGACTATTTGGATAAATTACAATTCCTCGATACTAGGTGGGTAAGGGGTTCTACAAATAAGTCAGAAGAACCATCTGTAAAAATGCTATGGAGGACAAAATGGTATAACTTGTTCTGTATCTCAGAGTAGTACAAGAATCCTGTCGATCAGGAGAGAAAACATCATTTTACCATCAAAGTAGGAAGGGACCTTTAGAGGTCTGAAGCCCAACCTCAAAGCAAGGCAACCATGTGATCAGCCCAGGCTAAAGACCTTTAAGGATGACGACTGCTCAACTCTGCTGGGCAATCAGCTCCATTGCCTGACTGTCCTCATGAGGAAACAACATTACTGCCTAGTAATTCAGAACAGAGTTTTTACTAATAAATATTTAAGTGGCATGTAGAAATCTACAAGAAAGAATATTAACTCAAGGTTAACATAAGTTTGAAAAGATGCTCTCAAAATGCAAAATTTAAAAATTTGTTTTGTTGCTTACATCACAGCCTGTCCACCAAAAGCTCTTTGAAAAGTAGCCTTCAAGGCAGATTGTTGGGATTTTCCGTTAATGACACTAGCCTTGCAAGAAAAGTGATTAACAGCTGGCTCTCAATCTGTGTGATCTTAATCAGTAGAAAGTAAGCAGTAAATGTCTTGTTTAATTACTGCAAGCACAGTGTGTCATGAGCTAATTAGATATGATTGATTATTGTCATCCTCATGCACCTCTCAAAACATCAGACACAAATATTTGAATCCTGTAACATAAGTTTGGAAAATGAACCTGCAGAATGTCACGTTGAATAAAAATTACCTCCTTAAAAATTCTAATTAATGCTAAATAATAGTGCCGCATAGCTGAATAGGCTAGAATACCGACTCTATCCCAGAAAACAGCCAAGGTAAAAACTATTAGAAAAATTACCTAGTTTTATTTTGATTTAAGTAAATTGCTGGCTTATTGCTACACCTCATTTTTCACACAACTGGACAGTAGTACAGAATTAAATAGCCTAAGAATATAAAGATCCTCCTATGCTTACAGCAGGTTCATACCAGTTAAACAAAAAAAAGCATAAATTTCACATTTCAAACTAAACCACTTAGCAACAAATGAAAAAGACCACAAAAACATTCTTTTTGGAGATTATTTAAGAAACAGCTAAGAGAAAATTAATGTGATCATTTCTACTACTGGTACCATGCAGCTAGCCTGGTAGGACTTCAGCAATTAATAAATGTTCCTGTTCATTCATCAAAAGGTAAATTAAGAACTAGGAGTATAATTAAAAGAGACCTATCCATTTTCTTAATCTAGAATAACCAAGTATGGCCATTACAAAGGCATCATGTTTTTTGTAGTGAAATAGAAGGTTTTAATTCATCCCGCTCTTGCTATCCTTCCCCTTTACACCGATACAGCTCTATCACATTCATTCTTTTCCAAGTTTTTGCATAAAATTGGGGTTTTTTTTCCTATTCTATTAAACACTGTTGTTCTGCCAAAACCAACTAAGCAAAGCCATCTCTAACTGCTTCATCTCTGAATAAGGTGGGTGTAAATACTTCTAGCCTCTTCCTACATTTAAAGCGGCAAAATTAAATTCAATGGTTTCAGGACCCTAATGTGAATTTCTTTGCAATTGCAAAGAAACCTTATCACCATTACAGTAAGAACTTTTCATCCTGTACTGGTTTCTAGTGCTACTGGACATAGCAAAATTTAGGCAAAGATTAGTCACAGGAATACAGCAGGATTTAGCATAGACTTCCTAAGCATTAAAGTAAGTCCAGAAAAGAAGAAGACAGAAAAAGTCACAACTTTTACTCGCATCTGTAGTTCCTGTTTTTACAAGCCACCCGCTCAGATAAACCCAGAGGCTAGAAGTGAAAATCCTTTTAGCCATGCATTTAGCTGCTAGCTTGGAAAGAAACAAGACAGTCCAATGCTTTATCCAAAGACTTAATGGCATGTTTAATTTTAACCTCTGTTAAACCACTTTCTTCTAGTCTTGGCTGCAATTCTGAAATGTAATTGTGATGATCAGTAACTTTGTAATACTGTTTGTATTTAACAAACAGAACATTCCTGAAGTACATCAAACTTGCTTGTGCTTATGTAGGTACATTTACACATCTGAACATATCATAGAATCATAGAATGGCTAGAGTTGGAAGGGACCTTCAAAGGTCATCTAGTCCAACCCTCCCGCAAGGAGCAGGGACATCCCTGATTAGATCAGATTGCTCAGAGCCTCATCCAGCCTGGCCTTGAAAATAAAACTGGTAGGAAACACTCAAACAATAAACAACTAATGCTGAGTACAAGAGCATTTGAAGGTAAGCTGCTGGACAAAAGAATAGGACAATTCAAGGTTTTTTGACAAAATTTTTACAAAAAAGCTATGTTTCAGAGCAATAAACTTGCAGCAGAATTTGCCTTTTATCCATAACCATCTCTCCATCGTCATCTCTCCCTCACTACTGTTAGTCACAGGGCACTGGACTGGCATAATATTTGGTTGACATCACATGGAAAACCCTCACTCCCATAGGGTGAGGGTAAAGATTATTTTTATCATCTACTACAGACCAATGAAAGATCACTGAATTAGCTCGGAACAGCCAAATGCATGTTGAAATGGCAGTGACCTAGCAAAAGAGAGCTCCTCCACAAAGTAAAGCAGGAATTGGTGCTTAAGAGGGAGAAGCATTAAAAAGAAGTGACCCAGCCAAGTGATACCAGAATTTTAAACTCAAGGATTTCAGGAAAACTTAAGTTAACATTGCTGTTAGAGAAAGGCATTCACCAGAACATGATAGGGAACAGGGGTGCAAACTCATATTACTCAGAAATGGCAGGAAGAAAAGACAGGGACTGAGGGGATTTATTTTAAGAACATGGAAGTGAAGAACAAAAACATAGTTAGAAACAGACAAAGACGTACAGTTAGGTGAAGAGAAGGTATTTTAACTGTCCCTTTCCTGACATCAGCAGCATCATGAAATCACACCAGAATTGTATCAGAACTACTGCCAGATTATCCTATTGATATTTCCCAGTGGAAATGCCAAAAGAGATAACATCCACGTGTGCCCAAGTATTTTAGCGATGAGACAGCATGAGTACAAAATCCTGTGTCGTGTATTTGAAGCATATTTATGACAGGGCTGTGCTGGAAAAGAGATATATGACCTTAAATACAATATGAACAGTTTCACATTTTTATGCAAATACAAAAGTCAGATTTGCAGAGCAAGAGATCAGATCGCTTGTACTTTGTGAAGGAAAGCAAGAGAGTAGAGGTATAGATGTGGAAAGACAAGGGAACGGTCCTAGGCATAACACAGCATTGTTAGAGACGAGGAAGAGAAGACCTAAAATAAGAACAGAAAAACAAGAAGAGGAATTAACACTAATAACAGGGGAAAATATATAAATGGAAGAAATATTGAGGAAGAAATGAAAAAAGGCAATTTTGAAAAATTACATGCTTAAGAGAAAAAGTAGCTGCCCATTGACACACACATTAATCTTTTGCAGCAATAGCTACCATAGGTTAGTAGTCAATAAAAGAATTTGACATAATACCTCTAAGTTGGTATTAAAAATCTGTGTGAAAAATGGAAACAGAATTTACAAAAGCTGTACCAAGCAAAAGTACTAGCCAAAACAATTGAAATTGCAGCTAAATAATAAGCCCATATAACACAGCTGGTGGTAAACAGGATCCTGCTTGAGGTTTACCACTACTTCTCCCACCATGAGAAGGCTCACTGGGATGACCACTAATGTAAACTGTGCCATCGCTTTCTACTATTTCCTTCTTGACACGTGCCAGCACACAGATGGACAAGCCACCGCAAGGATCACTGTTACAGCTGATCATCGATTGATTATTTAACCCCATTTAGCCCTCTCACAACTATACTATTACATATGTATGTTTTATATCCCTTTTATATGCTGTCATAGTTTCTGTTACCACTGTTCTGCACAGTAGAAAACGCAATTTTCTATACAAATGTTAAGAGGTGAAACAGCGAGAATATTACCGTTTCAGCCTTTCTATAAACATCTATTTCCATTTTGACTTACTGGTTTCAGATCTAACTACTCCTACAACTGAAAACTTACTGTGGATTTTTGCAATGCTTTTGCACATAAGGCATCACATGGAAGGATTTGCTGGTTGGCACATAACGATTTTTTTTTATTAGAGGGGGCAGTACAGGGCACCTCCCCTGTTCCTACTTCAGTTTTCTTCATTTCATAAATGTCAAAAGCTTACTTTAGCCTTTGTTACCCTCTGTTTTCTGTGCTACAGGGATACACGTTTTCTGTATTCACATTGATGTTAATGGGCTATTAAAAATCCTGGGAGTAATCTTAAATAACGTCTCTTCTTTCCCTGTACCTGAAACTAAGCTATT
>WHYT01016686.1:95365-116141 GCA_009806455.1 Tetrax tetrax
TCAATGAACAAAAAAAAAAAAAAAAAAAAAAAAAAAAAATTGATAACAAACAAACAAACAAAAAACTCTCCACTCCATCCATGCAGAACATGTAGTTCTTCTCATACAGTTCACATGCAACAATGGCATGGAATTTAACCAGTCCAAATGCTAAATTCTGCACCTGGGAAATACCAGGCACAAGTATAAGTTGGGAGAGGAGTGACTAGAGAGCAGCCTTGCAGAAAAGGATCTGTGAGTGCTGGTTGACAGCAGGATCAATACGAGGCAGTTGTGTGTCCTGGCAGCCAAGAGGGAAAACCACATCCTGGGGTGCTCCAAACAGCATAACCAGCCAGTCAAAACAGGTGATTGTGTGACTGTACCGAGTGCCCCACGATTCAAGAAGGATATTAAGGTCCTTGAATGCATCTAGGTGAGGGCAACAAAGCTGGTGAAAGGCCTGGAAGGCATGTCCTGTGAGGATTGGCTAAGGACTCTGGGCTTGTCTACTTTGGAGAGGAGGCTGAGGGGTGACCTCATTGGTCTCTACAGCTTCCAGAGGAGGGGAAGCAGAGAGGGAGGTGCTGATCTCTTTTCTCTGGTATCCAGTGACAGGGCATGTGGGAATGGTTCAAAGCTGTGTCAGGGGACATTCAGACTTGACATTAGGAAGCATTTATTTACCAAGAGGGTGGTCAAACATGGAAACAGGCTTCCTAGAAAGGTGGTCAATGTCCCATGTCTGACAGTGTTTAAGAGGCATTTGGACAATGCTCTTAACAACATGCTTTAACTTTTGGTCAGCCCTGAAGTGCTCAGGAAGTTGGACTAGATGATCATTGTAGGTCTCCTCTAATTGGAACTATTCTATTCTAATTTAATTTTTTTTTGCCACACTCCTGAAAAAGAAGCACCACTTTTATGTGTGAATTATTCACTACAGCAACAGGCAGCTCAGCATAGTCCAGGTCTTCCATTATGCACTGAAGTGTGTGCTAGCATTGGGATTAGAAGAGAGACAACCACTGCGTAAAGGACTGGCTGGTTAAAAGAACAGGACAAACAGGGTCATTCATTGTGACATTTTATGAGCACTTGGCAATACTAAGCATACATAGTACCGGTTTTCTTGCCACATTGCCCTTATCTCACAGAAGGAATAATTTCTTAGGGATTATTAGATTGTAATTCTCACAAGCAAGGAAAAGAGAAGTGGATTTATGCATTTTCAGACTACCTCTCCATTTCTCTCTTTTAACATCTTTCTTGGCAGGAAATATTTTGGCCTTGTATTCTACTCAGAACAACTTGAGGGCTCTTCTAATGAACATAAGTGTTTACGTAAAAACTAGGTCAGGACTTCCAGAGAACAGGGCGTTCTACCAAACTCCCACCATAACACCACATTCAGTAGTGTCCCATTGCTACTGAAGGGAAGTAAGTACAGGGGAATCAAAAAAGAGTCACAAAAGCAGCAATCGGCAGTATTTCATAAATTTCACATTTTTCCCCAGCTTGCTTCATTTGAAGACTCTTATATTAACTCCTTAACCTGGAAGTGAAAATTATTTCAGGTTTATCATACATGTACGGGGAACAAAGTCTGTGTGGCTTAAAAGAGAGGAGTAAGTTTCCTAATCTCATAAATCTAACTTACAGTTTTTACTAAACATTTGAAGATTTTCTCTATTCCAGATGATTTCCAAAGGGGGCAATTTTGATATTCCCAAATATCAAACCCAGCAATTCCAATATTGTTATTAAAATTGCAATATAAAGGTTAATGATTTGTTAAATAATGTGATGAACAGAATTTGTTTTGCAACTGTAACTATAATGCTATCTCAAATAGCACCTGAAAAAAAGCAGAAAATTATCTAAGGTCTGAACTTCTAAATGTGAAACAAATTTTTAACTTACAGTTGCATGAAAATCATAAAATATATAATTAAGAGAAATACAATGGCATTGTCAAAGTTTTTGAGGAATCTACAGATGGTAGTCTAATGCTTATTTCACGTTATGTACAAATAGATAATGTAGTTGAACGTAAAATAAAACTTGCAGTTTAAAGGCTTCACTAATAGCTTTCATGTATGAATCTCAGATATTTATTTAATTAAGTTCCTCAGTGCTTTAATTCAAATTATTATCGGTTAAGAAGTATCAGTAGTATGTTTTATTATTTTAAAGTCATGAGGAATTTAGAAAATAGATGATATATAACATCTGATTACAAAAAAATTTAAAATGTTTGGCCCAGTATTAAATACCTTTTCTGTAATATAATTAGCAAAACAATTTATTAGCTATTCAATATATTGAATAAAACATTACTCTAAAAATAGGAATTTACTTTTAGAATAGTCTCAAATTCACTTGACTTCTCCAAGCAAAATTATTTTTACTCCTCCAGCCCACTTGATTCTCATTCCTCTAAAAATCAGTCTTTTAGACTTTGTGCATTAGTTATATATATACACACACACACACACACTACTGAAGGCAGTAACCATTGCTACAACGAAAGTAGTTTGGAAACCTAAGGTAATTTTTCCTGCAGCAGCTCAATAGGAATACAAAAATACAAAATACAAGGAACACTAACAGGAAATGATGAGTATCACAAGGCATCACCATAAACTCCAATTACAAAGGAGAGGATTGACACAAAGGCACAATATTGTGTTCTACACAATAATTAATGTAGTTCACCTATTAACCATTATAAAGTCTTTCCAAGGAACCTCAAAACTTTATTTTATAGGTTTGCGTTTGCTCCTCTAATGGTCTCAGCAGTGCCACACCAGATCCTTCCATGACTATTTAATTACTGCACTTCTGAAACAGTGATTATATTTAATTAGTGACAAAAGCTTAAACTAGTCAAGTGCATCCCTAAGGCTACAAGTCTGGTTGTCTTCAACTCCTAAGGGACGGGGAAGAGAAAAGAGGGGCTGGAGCATAATTCACCAACTCCAGGAACAAGTTAACAGCACTGGCAGTACAGGCCCAGATGTGCCTAATACCCATATAAAGTTCTACATCAGCTATTAACAAAAATGAATATAGTAAGGAAAAAATCATGCCCTCATACTTACCTAAAAGAGTGGAAAAGTCTGAACTGTTGCCAGCCCAGCTACAACCATCTCCAGCATCCGACCTTTAGTTTTATGTCAGTAGTGCTCAATGGGGCACTCCTACTTCAACGTCTGTCTTTGTCTCCCCTCCTGGCAACACTTTGCTCAGTCCTATTTCTGTATCACCAACACTAACGGTTGTATTGTCCTCTGCTCCTAGAGCAAATCTAGGGAGAACACGCTTTGCCAGCCTGGCTGGAGCAAGGCCAGAAGTATTCCCCTATCAGTTACTTCTCCACTGTTTTCTCAAGCCCCTTGGTGTTTCCTGGATTGTAGCAGCCGTATTTAATCCGGTTCATAATTGCTTGATTCAAACACACTAATTCCAGTACTCTCCTTTAAATCCTCACACAGAAACAGGTAGGCAAACATCAAGCATCTGACAGTCAAAGAAATAGTACACCGTTCTCTTCTTCATAAATTCTTACAGATGCAAAACAAAGCCATTACACTCTAATTAGCTTTCTCTGAATAACACAGACCATACTATTTAATTTCAAAAACACTGTAGTTCTGTCTGAAAAGCAGCCTTTTATGAAAATCACTAACTCCTCTGAGCAATTTTTGAAGCATACTATATGAAGACAACTAAGTTCAATTTAAAACACTAAAAGTTACAACAAATCACAGTGGGTTAGTCATCATTAGCCCCTTTTATAAAAAGAGGTATAAAGAAACCATTTGCAACTTATTTCTTATTTAAATTCATTTACCTTCAGCATCTAACACTCTCTTTTGTTAAGAAATCCAACATTTAAATTTAATAAAATTTTGTAGTAATAATTTCCCCTTGTAAGAGAACTGCAGTGGAACAGAAAAGATTCTGCTGTCTGATCAGGAATTCAATATGTCTGTTGTCTTTATAGTTTCACTTCTTAATTCAAGTCACAGCTTGGTCCTGAGGTGTATACTAGTTCAGGAGTTGACAGGAATATTGCATTGCCATTCATTTCTCCGGGAGAAGCTGACTGGATATGTGGATACCTCCATATACTCACCATTTACACACAGGATGTCAATAGAGTAACAGGACATATAGATCTGCTCCTTTTCCAAGTCTTCAACCACTTTCCCTGAAGCTGGTATCTTGCAAATTGCCCCAGTTTTCTCATCCTTGTGAAACAGAATTCTGTTAGCTCTCTGTCTCCATTCATATCCCTTCGGAAAGAAGGGCAGGCCTTACACAAAGCAGAAGAAGTTGCAATATTATGCCTACAGAGTATGCTGTCACCTATATTTAACTTAATCTCTTTATGTTTTTTAATTAATTACTTCTTAATACACACCCTCCAAACAGTCTAATCAAGGAATTTGTTGCACTTTACTGTTAAGACAGATAAAGGTGATTAATATTCTGTATTAACATTTGCAATTCTTGTGAGCCCTGATCTCTGATTCCACGCTATGGAGGGGAGCCCATGGAAAACACAGCTGAGGGCACTACAAATGTAGTCCACTTCAGAAGCCCAACTCCATTAGGAAAATTTTATTAAGTTCAAATGAAGTTTATGAAGTTTACCTCTAAAGCAGACAACATCACAGGAACCACGGCAACTACTCAACTATGGCAAAAGAGGCAAGAGCATGAACTATAAATATTCAAATTGCATGCAGTTTATAGTTTTACTTTTAACTATATGAAGAATAAAGAACTATTTGACTTCATACAATGTATGTTTTCCTGTAATTTCCACTAATGCTAAAGACTCAAAGTTTTCAAATACTTCTGAGACAGACAGACACAAGAGTCAAAGTGACAATGAACCAAAGCGGCAATGAACTTATGAAAGCCTTAACCATGAGACATATTAAAAATGTTTTATAAATCAGGTTCTTATCCTATGAACCCCACACATAGCACAGCTTAGGACACCCCAGTCAGTAATTAGCTAAGAAGTCAGAGTTTCTCCCCACCAGCAGAAAGCAGCAGTTCAGCCCAAAGATGCCCTTCTCCTCCACCCTGGTCACTTGCAGTAAAAGCTGAAGTCTTCCTCTGAATGTGAACTAACTGTATTTACCTGGCCTCTTCCAGTTTCTCAGTGTTCTAGAAATAAAGAACTTCCTTAAAACTAGTCTTTTGACTACATCATTTCGAAATTGCATCTCAAAACACTTGACTGTGGCACTACAACAACATAAATGTATCTAAAGCAAGACATATCATTTTTCCACTTCCACTAGCATATTCCACCTCCTCCGTCACACTAACACTAATGCTTTGGCACCAAACTGATAAAAGAACAATTGTATGTTTTTCTAGGATTAATCTTCAACCAGATGAATGTTCTGGACTGGGTCACCAAGAAGTTATAGAACTTGACTGCAATAGTGGTCTCTGAAAATAGAGATTAGCTTATTTGAATATGATATTCTTAAAATCTAGATTAAAGTTATGGAATTGTGAGGTTTTTGTCTTTTAACCAACTTCAATTGCTTTAAGAAATAAAAATTGAGGAAAAATTACATGACTTTATGCAGGTCAGGAAAGTATCCCATATCTTAATATCTCCAGCTGCTCACACAACCAATACAAAATAAGACTCATTCTCCTACTGCAGGGTAAGACAGCAGATCAGCTGTTTTTATAGATGGCAACTCACCTTCCAAAGGTAAACAGGATGACTAGTTTAACTCCAGAAAACAATATTTAGATGTCTAAATTAGAATTACAAGCAAATTTATTTGCAGCAAAATGAGGCACTATTTTTCCCCGTTTAATTTTCTGAAGGGACATGGAATAGAAAACTGGTATCTCTACTTCACTCTTGGTGTGAAGGATTTTCAATTCAAGATGTACCATCCTGTTCAAATGAAACAGTAAGAAACTTTGCAAAACACTGAGAACTGTTTTTAATGGATTCTTTTATTATGTTATTAATAATTGTCTATTTAAAGGAATTTTATCTTGAAACATTTCTTCTTTAAATCTTCTAGGACTTAAAAATAAATATTTTTTGCTTTGTTTCAAGGGAGTACTGGCCAAAATGCAACAATGGTCCTTCCTTGTTTTTAAAATCAAAATACTCAGTATCAATAACATTTCTCATTTTTTAATTTATCTCTAAGTTGTGCTGTCTAAGCAAATAAATTGATACAATTCCACAGAACACTTATGAAACTCATCAAAATAATTCTCAACATAATGAACAATTGCAAGCAATTCTCATTATTACTTACTGTCAGACATGCAACATTTCTTCACTAGAAACACACTTCCAGCAGGAATGGCTCACTATAAATAACCTATTTTAAAGGACAAACCTTGGTCTAAGAAGCTTTCTGCTTAAGTACACTTACACAGAGATTCCAACAGACAAAACACTATGGTATACACACTGATTTACCATCTAACTCTTGTCCAGTAACTAGACATACGCATTAGTATTTTACACAAACACCTGTGAGATAACTCAGTGAAAATGTTGTCAAAACACGTGCCTCTGAGTATGCAAATTTTATTTAAGAAAGAAAAGAGTATTTTCACAATCCAAAATTCAGTACAGAATCAGTCCTACACTCGTAAAACATCATATGCAGTTAGATCTGTGCGCAAATATGCACTGAAAGATAATCCATCACTTAATGATCCACCTAAGAAGCTTCAGCTACTTCAACAATAAAATTTTGCTCAATACTTAAATTCAATTATATACCAATAAAATCAAAGCAGATAACCACAATCAACTTACTTCTTCAATCTCCTTATGACTTTAACTTTGATTATAGTACATTTAATACAAAATAACCTGAATCATGTTGTTTCTAAGTAGTCTTATCTATTTCTTATTTTTCCCTTAACATTCCTACTCCATCTTACAGATTTCCTTATGTAAATTATGCAACTTTGCTTTCATTCACATTATCACAATAACCTACAACATAGTTCCTGAACATTATTATAAGGATATCGGCCTGCTATAATCTGACCACTAACAATCCTTATTATATATATGTCATATTACGTTCCTAGACTGGAATCACGCAGTAAATCAATAAGTGATACACTTCTAAATTACTCATCTCTAGCACTGGAACATTAATGGCTGGCAGTTCGGCAGAGTATCCGTTGTCTTCTGCTTGTGAACGCAACTCAAATTTCTGTTAAAAGGAAGCTAGTATTTCACGTTAAGGACTCATTACCCATGCCTCTGAATCAATGTAAGTGACTATTCTACTGCCACAGAAGTAATAAAAGAAGTGGCTTTTATTATGAGAACATCATCATAATTGATGAAGCACTTATTCTTCCAGACCTAGTGTTCCCTCTAATTACACTCAAGACAATTAGGATCTTTCTACAAGCACAAAGAGCTATTTCTTTTTTTTTTTTTGCACATTTTCCAAGATGGCCAGACAGCAGACGATCCTGGTTGAGGGGGCATTTGGCTACTTTAGTAAAGTGTTGTACTCAAAACTTTTAAGTTATTTGCTAACAAATGATATTGCCACAAATACCACACTGAAGTAGGACTCTCTCTTGCTGGTACAGACTGCAGATAATCACAATATATTTATACCCATTTGCTAAATGTAACTGTACAAAATCATTGTCTGTTTTCATAGAATAAATGATTCTGAGAGTTTGATTTTAACTTGTGCCACCCTTCAATTTCACTTATGTATTTTTCCTAACAGTGCACTCTAATGGAGTCCAACAGGCAAACTCCTTCCTGCCTTCATCTTTGATAGCAGTGTTCTGAACAAGGAAGAAGAATCAGATATAGTCCAATATTGTAACCTGCTGAAGTAGTCAGATAAAGAGTTAATCAGAAGAGGCATTAAACAAGAAAAATATTTTTTTCCAACACAGCATTTACTTTCATAGTACCTATTCATTGTCAAGTCAGTAAGATCAAGGCATAGAAACACACTTTAGGTGCAAATCTGACTGCTTTTATTCTAATTCTTCCTTCCTGGTATTCACATAGGTAAAAGCTCATTTCCTATCAAGTTTATTCAATTCTCTGCCTACATGTGCTTCAGTTTCCTATTACATACTCCAAAGATACTCCAAGCCTTATGGAAGATGAACTGGGCAGTGGATGCAACAGTCAAGCAATGCTGATGGACAAGGCTTCTGTTTCTACTTAGTGTAACAAAACGTTGCTTTCCAAATCTTGCAATGGGTCTTTATGTATCCATTTCATTTACTAAAGGCATAATTCTGGGTAATATTTTTCTCCAGAGCAGCATAAACCTTACCCCCCCCCCCCCCAACTTTAAAGAGGGAGTAAGGTAAAAAAAAAAATAAAAAATAGAAAATAAATTAAAAATGCAGCATTTGCATTCAGATTATTTGTGCTTCTATTCACATCTCTCTCTCTCTCTCTCTCTCTCTCTCTATGTTTGCACATGCACACAAATACATATGCATAGGTGCATATACATAAGCAGTGTTAACAGGTGGGGCAGGGCTGAGGTTCTTCTAGTTATATTTGCTCCATCAGTATACTGTAGTGTAAACTAAGTACCATATCAAGAAATTTGAAATGAGTATCCAACTCTGTTAATCGCCTGTACTCCACCCGCACTCTCACAAGGATGGATAACTGACAATTAAAAGCTCTTCTAACATGCAAACTTGCATTATTATGTGATGTCTCAGTTAGAAGAAATAATTACAAGCAACACAAATTATGCTACCCCATGAATAATCTTTTATACTCTTCTTTGCTTGTATGGACAGAGCTCAGTTGTTACAGGTAATCATGTCAGTTTATTTCCTTTACAAAGATTTGTAGGGATTACCATGTATGTAAATTGAATATCTTAGCTTCAGGAGGAAAGTAATGGGCAAGGATAACATCTTACTCCGACCTCGCTGAACATGGAAGGAGACAGTACAATTTATAAAAGCAATAATTAAAAGGGCAGACTAAGCACAAAACATGATAAAACACATCATTATAACAACAACTACCTTATAAACTTAATTTTATATCTACCCTGTAATTATAGATGAGAAGTATTTCATAGATCTAACCTTCCTGGATGTCAGTAAGACAAGAAAATAGAGAGCAGGAGACAAGTAAAGAAAATAATGACACACTGCACTGAAGGGAAAAGGTATGAAATTAGAGGAAACGTACTTGGGGAACTCCCCAAAGGATACTCTTCTATCCAAATGTACCTAATACTGCATTTACAATTTAATATAAGGGTCTGTCGAAGAAAATTGATAACGGCACAAGGATAGGAGATACTGTCAGTGCAAGAAAGGCTTAAGATATGAAAAGCAACAACTATACTTCCTTAAGGAAACAGTTAAGATTTGGTAGTATTGGTTAAGGATATGAATGTCAAGACTAGAAACATTACAATTTCCATGGCTGGAAGAGAAGGAATGCTGCACGGAGTGGCTCTGAACCAATGTACCACAACCACAGCACAAACAAATGTCACAAGGAGATTTCAACTGAAGCACAACAAAGATTCAAAATTGCGCTTAGTTCTAGTCACCTGTGTTCAAGGGAAACTGAATTAAAGATAAGAATATTACAAGGAAATAATTTGCTTTGCGCAGCAGGAAGAGGGGAGAGGAAGAAAATAAAATTGCTGTCAAACACAGCTCAGGTGGAGGGATCATGCAGGAGGTAAGAGCCAGTCAAGCTGAAGGCAGCGTTCTCATCAGAGAAGTGATACAACAAAGCAAAATCAAGCAGCCAACCCTATTTCTAAATAAACCCATCAAAACTGTTTAACACATAAGTAGCAGCAACAGAAAAGCACCTACTGGCTACAAAGCTTACTTCTGTTTGATGTTCCTACCTTTCAAACACAAACATTTCTAAAATTGTCAACTTCTTTGTAGTGTTTACAATCCCTGGCAGAGAACTGAACTTCTTCCAGTACACAGAAATTTCTCACTGGTTCCACCAGCTGTCTGTGAGCTGGTCAGAGCAGTGCATAGACTGAGCACTTTGAGGGGTTTGTTCAAGCTTTCATTCTAGCAAAACTTGTTCTCAGAGTTCTACAGTTTCACCAGTATTTTTCTCACATGAACAACAAGAACTGACTTCAAATTAACAAAAATGTATATTCCTATTTCCACCATCTTCTCTGACCTAAAGACAACCACAGGGCAACATTCTAATAAGGTCTAAAGACCATACTATTTAACTCAAAGAAGAAACATCTGTTCACAGACAGACATTTCACAAAATGTTTTATAGTGACATTTTAAGCATTGGACATTTAATAGATCTAAAAGCAGGCAACACTGAATACACCAATTTTTAAAAACAACAAAACATTATACAGAATAGTTGAAAACTATTTACCAAGGATTTATAAATCAAGTAGAATTTATTAATCTTTACTTTGAGCTTCAAAGAAGAAAAATAGAGAGAAAATTTAAATACATATTAAAGGAGGCTGGAGTTAACGAAATAAAACAGAAACTCCAAGCTTCATTTCTGTGATGTATTCTTCAAATATTTCCTAAACATCAATATTTTTTAGTTAACAAAATACTACCAGTTTGCTTTGAATATTGCTTCAATTCTCAACTTTCCAAATATTACAGTACTTAAAAACATTTGATATTGCACTACTATCAATGCTTTTCATGCAAATAGTCTCTCAACAGCAAGGTATTTCACTTCCACACTCAAATTAAGAAAAGTACAAACTTACAGTGAAGTCCAAGAAATGAAACTAAAATCCCACTTGACCTCGAGAAAAAAAAGGGTTTTCTTCAAAAGCTAAGGCTTTTAGAGCAATACAACATCATTAAAATTTCTAAATTTATTTTTTCCTTACATTAAAAAAAAACCTACTTCAGTATATTAAAGCACACAGTCACACCATTAAAGTAAACTTGGAAAGATGAAATTAGGATTTACTACTAGTAAGTAGAAAGAATAAAACTCATTGTTCTACAAAAAAAAATGGGTTTACATTTCTCTTTTGCTTGGAGACATACTACTGAATTGATATGAAACAATAAAAACAAAAAAATAAAGAGTTTTTTGTAAAAAAAGTTTCATTTTATTCTTGATGTGGATTCCACAGCGGAAATTATAGGACTGCGTGCCTGAAGCCATTTTAGAATGCTAAAAAATACCTTATGAGAAAACAAAGTAGCTTCTGCACAACTTGTGATTTAAAGGGTCAACAAGCTTTTTTAATAACTACTAACCTTGAAAGGATAGCAGGTATTTAAACTGTTTCTTTCTCCAATAAAACCTATACTTTTGTTATTGTACGGAAAAATAATGTAGTTTATTTGTGCAAGTTATTGCCCATCAGAACAGTGCATTAAAGTGACATTACAGTCAACACCCCTTAGGAAATTTTAGATGTTATTTTTGAAAATGAAAATTTAACTGCCAACAAAATAAAATATAAATGGACCACAGGCTAAATGTACTATGAAAGACTGAGACATTTTTAACTGTATCAAACCATGTAGTGCCATTTTTCATTTGAGACAGAAGAAAATTAGCATTAACCACCTCTCACAGGGTAAAGAAAATATCCACTACTATGAAAGTTCTCCCAGAGAGCTTCTGTTCCCTTTGTAAATTCAGCAGCATTTCTTAAATCTTGACAAGCATCTGAAGGACTAGGTGAGTTAGCATCAAGTGGTTCACAGATAGTAATTTTTGCCCACTTTTCCAAGCAGCAAAGTGCTCAGACGTATCTCAGATGCAGGGCAGCACAAGTTAAAAGGACTGGGAAACAGTTGAGAAAGCAGTCAAGGGAATAAGACACTGAAGGATGGGATCAGGAGAGGGTGTTGGGCTTGTTAAAGAAAAAGAAAAACTAGACAGAGCTCACAGAGTGGTTATCTAGGTAGACACAACGCATAACTCTAGCCCACCACAGCAGTCACAGTAGAGTTAAGGCTGGAAGTGACCTCTGAAGACTGCCTAGTTCAGCCAACTAACAGCACGATAAACCAGAGCAGGCTGCATAGCACCATGTCCAGACACGTCCTGAATATCTTCAAGGACAGAGAGTCCATAACCTCTCTGCATGACTTGTTCCAAGGTTTGACCAACCTCACAGTAAAATGTTTCTTACATTAAACAGAATTTCCTGTGTTACGGTTTGTGCCCATTACCCATCAGCGAGCACAACTGCACAGCCACTGCCTAGCTCTGTCTTCTTTACTCCCTGACCAGTGATAGAACATGTGGAAATGGAACAAAGGTGTGTGAGGGGAAGTTCAGATTGGACATTAAGAAAAAGTTCTTCAATGAGAGGGTGGTCAGTCACTGGAACAGGCTCCTCAGGGAAGTGGTCATGGTACCAAACCTGTCAGAGTTCAAGGAGCATCTGGATTATGCTTTTAGTCATATAGTTTAATTTCAGGTAGTCCTGCAAGGAGCAGAGAGTTGGACTTAATGATCTATATGTGTCACTTCCAACTTGAGATATTCTATGACTGATTCATCACGTATTTATACACATTGACAAGAACCCCCTCAAGTCTTCTCCACGCTGAATAGTCCCAGCTCTCTCAGCCTCTGCTCATATAAGAGATGCTCCAGTCCTTTCAGCATCTCTATGGCCCTTCATTAGACTCTAATATGTCCCTGTCTCTTGTCTTATGGAGCCCAGAATAGGACTCCAGATGCAGCTTCATCAGTGCTGAATAGAGGGGAAAGATCACCTCCCTCAGCCTGCTCGCAACATTGCTGCTAATGCAGCCAACAACGCCACTGTGGCAGGCTTTTCTGTGAGGGCGCATTGGTGGCTCATGTTCAACTTGCTGTCCACTAGGACCCCAAGGTCCTTTTTATCAAATTTGCTTTCCAGCTGCTTAGCTCCCACCCTGTATTGATACTGGGGTTATTCCTTCCCAGGTGCAGGACTTCATGTTTCCCTTTCTTGAACTCCATGAGATTCCCCTGTTCCCATTTCTCCAGCCCTCTGAATGGCAGCACGGCCATCTGGTGTATCAGCCACTCCGTGTTTTATATCTGCAAACTTGCTGAGGGTGTACCCTAGGTCATTAATGACATTAAGCGGTACTGGCTCCAGTATCAACCCCTGGAAACACCACTAGTGATCATTCTCCAGTTCAACTTTTTCCACTCATCACAACCCTCTGAGCCCAACAGTTCATCCAGTTTTCATCCCAACTCACTGTCTGCTTATCTGATCCATATCCATCACTTTGGGTATGACAATGTGATGGGAGACAGTGTATATAGCCTTCCCAAAGCCAACGTGAACAACATCCACTCCTAAACACTCATCCACTGACACAGTCATGGCTATGAGGTTCGTAAGGCCAGACCAACTCCAAGACAGACTCTTCGTAAATGAATGCTGAGTCAATCACCTTCCTGTCCATCGTACGTTTGGTAATAGTTCCAGGATTTTTCACTCCATCACTTTCCTAGGAAAGCATGTGGACTTGACTATTCTGTAGTTCCCCAGATTCAGCTGCTTGTCCTTCCTGGAGCTAGGTGTCATTTGCGTTCTTTCCAGTTCACAAGAACCTCCCCTATTAGCCTTTCAAAGAAAGAGTGGCTCCATACTTAAGAAGCCAGCAGCACTATGCAAAGGACTTCATCTTACTATATAACCCACAGTAAAGACACTGGCAGCTTATCTGCATCAGTCTTGCCTGAGCCTAAAAACACCACCACAGTACTGCAGAGATGCTCTTTGTTACCTCCAGACAAGTTAGAAAATAACTTGCATTTAGATGCAACTAACTGCAATTGCCAGTGGTGTTACGCCAATTCACAGGAATCCTCATTCTCCTCCAAACGATTTTCACAAGGCTCATTCAACAAATTGTGTAGTGATTCTGTGCACCAGAGGCTAAAGTCTGTAGGAAACAGATCTGTTTGAATACACATTCATATTATCTACTCTTTAGGTACCTCACACAGAAATCTCTCTATCAAATCTGGATCCTCAATCTGTTCTCCAGCTTGCCTTATCAGATTGCTTTTTAGTCTCAAGAAAGTGTTCCCTCTAAGGTTTTATCTTAGGGCATTATTGCAATAGAAGATAGGAAGAGTCTGATTCTTGTCCAAAACTCTGCAAAGATGAAGGTTTGTGAAAGCTTATGTAGTCACTACATTCTTAATTCCTTCAAAAATCTAAGCTTTTGACATCCAAAAGCCTCATGACAGCGGGAAATAGTAAGAAGTGCCAGTTTCTTTGCTGTGGGTTGAACAGAATTAAATGCCGATGGGATCAGTACACCACAGATAAAGTAAAAAGTAAAAACATTTGCAAGAAATTATTAAAATTATTTCCTGTGCTTGAAAATATTCAGTATGGAAAATGGCTCAGTTGAAATCATTTGACTTCATATTGATTATTATTCTGAAAAAGCCAAGTACAAGTCTATGAGAGATGACTAAACTAAAAAGCAATCCAAAGACTCTTTTGGGGAAAAAAAAACCAAACACACACAAAAACAAACAAACAAACCAACCGACCAACCAGTAACGCAAGAGAAATACAAATATTCAAAAATGTTCTCAGCGGTGAATAATATAATTTTTCAAGCCATTATTAGTATGCTGTGAGAGTTTTCTGCAATAGTACCTTCATGAGAAATATTCCTACAGATTGAAGATGACTTTACACAGGAAAGGTTTCTGAACTTTTGCATGACAACATCAAAAAAATAAGAGTCAATAACAAAGATGCTTACTAAAGACAGTTTATGCTAATGTATTATTGTTTTAGTATTGCTGTGTGACAAAGCCAATAAGAAATCACTATCTTTCAATCATCCATCCCTTCTCTAAAATTCATTTTCACTATTTCATTTTGTGCTTAGGGGATACAGTGTAACACCAAACTCTCTTTTTACAGCTAGAGGTAATAAGATTACGTAGATTTTTGTTCCTATTGTAGTCTATTTCACAAAGTCTCCACAGTAACTCCAGCTTGGGGCAATTAAGTCATTAGGAAGATTGATTATTTCTTCTTTTTCTCAAAAATTCCGATTTCTGAGAACATTCAAAGTACAGATTATTTTCCTTCCTCAACAATATTCCAGCCCTGGAGGATACTCCCCAGGGAGTATCCCCACTTGTTCCACTGAAATAATAAAGATGTTAGGCAGTAATTTATTCTCCCCAAAGTTTGCATTGACAAGTTGCATACCTATTATGTGTATTATCCTTCTAAAATAATATTTATGGTATCATTAACTCAGAATAACACACCAATTCCATTATTCTTTTCTGATTCCTGTAAAGCACAGTATGTTCAACACATATAATAAATGTAGCTATAAAATACGTATGTTACAAGGAGTTGTACTCGCACTAGCATTCAATCTGTATTACCAAGAAGTGATATCACATCCCCTCACTGAGCTAACAGTTATGATAAACGCCAGGAAGAATGAGGCAGAGATTAAACCTAAAGGAGAATAAAAAAAGTAAGCAGGAAACCAGTTGCTAAGCTCCACTCAGTTGCAATACTGCACAGGCTTCCAGAGATGTTTTTGCAGATATCCATGCTGGCTCAATGTAATTTCATAATGAATACATAGAAGACCATACTGGAGTGCCCATAAGGAAGACCCCAGTATCATACCACATAAACATTTTCCACTACATTTGACTTCATAAGCAATGCTAATTATACCATGTAGAAATTGCCTGCAAGGATTTCCATCTCTCTCGCAAGCGAGCTATTAGCAAGCAAACCGTTGCCATATGATCAGTCTTCATTGAAACTTAAGTGATTGTACCTCTTTTCTAGTCCTTACCACACAATCAACCAAAAATATTCAGAAATGAGTAAAAATCGCAAACAAGTTATAAAAATCCTACATGTCATTCATGGTCATCCTATAGTCACTAACATCACAACAATATGCCACGTAACTGTAGGAAGAGGTGTGGAATGTAGGCATGCACAGGATAGCATACATTGCTATCTTTCAGCTACAGAATGCTACAAGATAAAACCTCAGTAATCTCACAGGGACACAAACTACTACTACTTTTTTTTTTTTTCCAAACACATAAGGCATACAATTTTGTGCATATAACCTCTGCCCTAAACCAGTAGCTTTAAGCAAACTCCCACTTTAAAAAAAAAAAAAAATAATAATCTCATTACCATTTTGTCTCCTTTTATTTTATAAACTAGCCACATCAAGTCTGATAAAGTATTTCTTGCCAAACACACAGAACATTACATTTCCTTACTAATAGCACCAATTCATTCCCTATTCATATTGTAAATTTGTAAACGGCTGACAAGAGAAGACTTTTGGAAAAAAAGAAATCAGTTGTGAGAGATTAACATCTCTATTATTTCTTTGAAAGAAAGTAATAGAAGAATACCCTTTTTGCCTTCCACCACTTATGTGGGAAAAATCATTGAAATGCATATTTTGCAACCAGAATTAGACAGGGAGAATGGTAAAATTCAAGTGATGATAGACACCTACATATTCTTCCAAATCAGAACTTAAATTTCCCCACACTGTCTCTGCTGAATACCAGTAGTGTTTGCTGTATCGATTTTTTTTTTAAAAAATCATTCAATTAAAGGAGGAACGTACTTCTTTTTTTTAAACTAGAAATAAGGGATTCATAAGAAATCTTGTTCTACATACAGCAAATCTGCCAAAACCTTATTACTTCACTGATAGGTTGGTCTGCAAGGAATGCAAAATTAGAGATTATTGTTCCAAATCATTTAAATGTCCACCCTCCACTTTAAAGCAGTTGTTCTGTCTTCAAAGAAAAATAAAGTAACAAAAATATCTAGTTCTGTATACTTGATTTTTTTTTTAAACTACACAAAAGAGCTAGCTAATAAACTTGTGAAACTAAAACATACATATGATTATAAACTTACAGTTTAAGCAATCAATTGCTAGGTCAGCAATCACATGCATGAGCAGCTGCTAAATGGATCATGTTCCCACATGAAAATACTGTTCAAGAAAATAATTTTAAAGGCTGCTCTTAATACTTTAGGTTTTCATGAGGAGAATAACATCTAAGTAATTTAATTTTATCTGTTAGAACCACGCAACTTGCCAAGGATTAAGTTCTTTCCTTCAGCATGAAATGTATTTTACTGAATGCCTGAAGCCTTTCTATATTTATCTGTTATTCAGAGGAGTTACTATTTAGTAGTCAGTGGTATGAACCATCACATATGTGAGACAAAAGTGGGCTCTGAGAAAGTGCACAGACCATCAATTTGGATGAAAAAAGGCACGATGAAAAAAGTTACGTTCTTTTGAGAAGCAATGTTTTCAGTATTAGAAATCTATTCCTCTAGATAATCAAACCTCATCACCTTCTCCTGTAGCACAGAAGACAGCCTTCCTGATGTGATGGTGTGCTCCTTGCCCTCCCCCTGCTCCTGCCCCCAAATCTGACCACTTTTCCAGTAACTCTGCTCAAGTTATAACCATCAGTGAGAGATGTGTCTGGTCATGATGGAGGTAGCTGGCTTAAAGTGGATTTGGAGGAGACTGAAAACAACAAAATAGCCAAGGGCTGATTATGGTGATGTGTCCACCCAACCACAGTGCTGGTCAACGTCCAACTTAAGCCAAATTCGGAAGAAACTAACATCTACAGTTGATCTGCAAATATGACTATTCGTCAATTATCTTACTCCATAAATAGTGAGCAGGCCAAGAGCCCTTTGAGCTATCCTGCACAGCACCGGGCTGTAACCTCTGAAGTAACCTCTGAAGGTTACTCCTTGAGGCTGAGAGAATCCTTGCCACAACAGATCCTCGGTAAGTTAATTGGGAATAAGATCTCTGCATCTTAAATCTTACCTAAGTGATACACAGGAATGATTGTGCGCGTATCATCCTTTAGACATAAACCATCGGTCAAGTCTGGGACTAGGATTGGATCGAGCTGCACCTGGAGTCCTCTCTTACTAGAAAGGAAGGTATGTATCTCTCATCGTAAGGCTGCACACTCTCGGAAAAGATTTGTGCCAGAGCCATTTGAAAACGTGAGGACAAACAGCAGAGTAACTGGAGGCTTTAAGTGAACCATGACAGCAGATGGTTATACATACTGGACACTTGAGTTGATTAGACACCAAGTAAATTGCTAGAGCAATTTTCTCCAGCCACAAAGGCTATGTCTCCACTTGTGAGTGTCACAGGTGAGCTCTCTTTCCACCCTGCAGAAGTTTTTGCTGATTTCCACTACGTTGGAAAGAGTCTCTCCTGAGATCCTCTGCAGTGATGCAGCTCTTCACTGCTGCTGCAGTAACCTTGTACCTAACAGAAACCATAAAGCCTTCAGGCAGTCTTTTCCACTGGAGTGACTGGTAGCATTTCTAAAGTAAAAAGGAGTAAATACAGAAATAAAATAATTGTTTGAGAAAAACAGACTTAACATTTATAAATATATAACTATAAACTTTGTAGAAAAGCTTACCAAAGAACATAACAGCACACAGTTTAACTAGTAGTTGCAGCAAATATATCTAAAATAGAACTGTAATTTCTTTTTTTGGGAGGGAGAGGACACTTCTGCCAAGGCATAAACGAAAGACTTGGCACATGTGTTGTTATGCTGGCACACACTTCAGGGCCTTTGTCACAAAGTGAGGGAGAATTAATTGCTGTAATATAATTAACATTCTATTAATTCAGTGCCAAATGATCGTTTCTGCTGAAAACACTTTTTGATTAAAGACAAAAATTTGAAATGTGAGCTGACTTTATGTAATTCAAATTAATATGGGATCAACTATGTAGCACGCACAAACAAGCTTGGGAGAGGGATTTTTCTGCAGTTTTATTTAGTGGTGGTTCTCTTCTTTATGAGAAGGTTATTTACATGGAAAAGAACAGTTTGTAGCTAAGTCTAGAAACACCACATAAAACTGAAATCTGTACAGCACCAACTCCATTATTTGCTATTCTACAACATTTTGTCACTCCTAGTTGGAGAGAGGTGACCTATGGTAAGAAACTTTCTGAAGGAGTTGGGAATAAAGATAAGTTGGCAATTGGTTCTATTTGTTCTCATATTCTGCCTCCCCACCAGTCAATTCCCCAACACAAAATTAGTATTCTTTCACATCCTTCTTGCTGACCAGAAGTTTTTAAATTATAGAACCAGAACTGAAATCCACAAGGAAAAATAAGATTCAGGTATTCTACCAAAACTAATCCCAATTAATTTGTAAAGAACAAAATTGATTAAAAGTCGACAATGACCACAATACAAGATTTATAGTATATAATTAGAAGTATAGTAAAGATTATTTTTGTTCTTTTGTATCAGTTTATTTTTACTGACTTTAACAGAAGGCAGTAATAAGAAAGTTTGAGTCACTAACATCATAAGATGTGATGCGATATCTCTGAGAAAAAGTAGAGACACATGAAATTACTTTTAGGAAAACATAAACTGGTTAAATCCTCAAATACATTATTCACTTGAACTCACTGCCTGGATTATGTTGACAAACAGAACGATATTAATGAGATAAATGAGATTTGAGAGAATCATAAGGGACACTTTCTATTTGAAATGTTAAACTGTATATGCAAAATAATGGTCATAGAGGAGATGTACTACCCTTCCACTCTAGGAATAACTATTTCAAGGTTTTATTTTGCATTTTCTAGTTTACTGCAAAGTTTTACATAAAGCCTACAGAAATCAACACCACCAATTACTTCATTAATCATGGTAATTAACTGGTGCAGTTAATTCAGTTAAAACCTCTCTAACCAAACATCACTTTCCCTTAAGACTGCAAAAAGACATAACCAGCATGTTCTCAGTACTTGAATTTAGCTATTTTAGATTCTTAAATGCATTCAGCCATCTATGAAATTCAGAATATAAGAGTTGTTTACATTGAGTTAAGGATATATGGGATTTGCCCAACATAAGAAGGACATGGACCAGTTGGAGTAGGTCCAGAGGAGGGCCACGAAGATCATGAGAGGGCTGGAGCACCTCTCCTATGAGGACAGGCTGAGAGAGTTGGGGCTGTTCAGCCTAGAGAAGAGGAGGCTCCGGGGAGACCTGATAGCGGCCTTAAAGTACCTCAAGGGGGCCTACAGGAAAGATGGGGAGAGGCTGTTCAGTAGGGCCTGTTGTGATAGGACAAGGGGTAATGGGTTTAAATTAGAGGGAGGTAGATTTAGACTGGATATTAGGAAAAAAAAATTCACAATGCAAGTTGTAGAATACTGGAACAGGTTTCCCAGAGAGATGGTGGATGCCCCATCCCTGGAAACGTTCAAGGCCAGGCTGGATGAGGCTCTGAGCATCCTGATCTAGTCAGGGATGTCCCTGCTCCTTGCAGGGGGGTTGGACTAGATGACCTTTGCAGGTCCCTTCCAACTCTAACCATTCTATGATTCTATGATTTCAGTACTACTATTTCCTACACAGCATCATTCTCTTCTGGTTTCTATTACACTGTATGTTTTGTGGAAGCAAAGAAATAACTTAAGTCCAAGAGATGTTACTGCTTCTCCAGAAAAAGTAGGTATTCCCAGGAGCAAGGCATTCTGGCACAAATGCAGAACCCCCTATGAGCACCAAGTAAGTGCCTCTAAAGAGTCAAACCAAGACAAAAGGGGCAGACCTTTTGTCCCCTGCTGCTGTGCTATGTGATGCCCTGGTGAAGATTAAGATTGGAGTAAAAGAAAGGATGCAAATATTTTCTGTTTGAACTCAATAATCCTCTATCAGTTAATG
>WHYT01016686.1:116161-133441 GCA_009806455.1 Tetrax tetrax
TACAACATTTCATAATTGTTTTCTTCTGAAAACAAATGTATCACTGTTTCAAATTGGCTTCTTAGATTTCTGTCTATTAAATTGAGAATTTTAATATGATCAGAAACATGTCACCCTTTTTATCAACAAAAATCTGCTTAGCACAGAAACAGGCCTTTAACAGTCTGCAAATATTTTCAGTAAACAATATGACTAAAGATCAATTCAGAACCTACCGGGAAAATAAATATATTTTAACAGTGTAATCAAATTCTTCAAATGGATACAACAGTTGTCAGAAGCCAATGATGTGAATTTGTACTGCTGTCACGTACCCTCTTGTATCACAACTCTTCCATTCGGGAATACAAACTACATAACAATGGCAAAAGTCTATTTCTATTATACTATTAAGATTTGTTATACTCATCGGAGGTATCATACAAACCGTAAAACAGGTTAAATATAAATACTACAGTACTGACATCACCCTAAGCATAAAAGAGTAAAAGCTGTCAGGGATCTCTCCACTATTCCCATAGCAAGCTAGAGACACAATGGGATAAAACACAAAGCAGGTCCAGCCTGCCGATTTATTTTACTCCCCCAGAAGAGGAGGTAAACATACCTCTTGCCTATTCTGAACAGCCCTCATCCCAGTGAACTCCCACCCTAGAACTCCCACCCCATTCACAGGATGATAGATGGAGAAAGCTGTGTGGCCCATGCCAAAACCGAGCCTGAGACCCCTCCAGCAACCCACAAGAGCAGAGGGCTGATCCACCTGCCCAGAAGCACCCCTATTAAAAAAAGATACATCAAATCTCAAACTGTAAGAAGTTACGAGAATTTAAATGTTTGCTTACATTTATCAAATAAGTCTTCCTAAGTGACCTCGACACTTAATATTAATCTGTAAAGTCAACTCAATAACCTTCAAACTATTAAAACTGAAGATAAAAGTAGAGGAATAAAGACAAATTCTAATGTACATCTGTATGGTCTGCCTCAGCTTCATCAAGTGCATTCACAAAAATGTAGTAGTATGTAGCAAGAAGGAGGACACAAAGAGATGTCAATAATCACATATTCTGACAGGAAACCACACGGTACAGAAAATATAAACCGAAGATTTATAAATACCTCCTATCAAGCCTGGAAAAACAATCAGTCCTCTCTAATACAGTTCTCGTTTCGTCCTCACCTCTCTCCTTCCTCCTTTCCTCAACTGAAAGCAGAACAGCACTGACACTATTGAGAACAGTTTGCCTTCTGAAATCTTAGTGCAAGATCTCTATTTCCATATCCATCATTCACCAGCAAAACACCTTCTCCCATAGAAGATTAGCCCAATCAAAATTAAAATCATATATACTTATATGTTTCTGTGTTTGCTACTTTATTTTTTCTCACTTGGAAATATTAAAAGGTATTTTTTCCTCCACCGTTACACTCTAACTGAATTAGACTTTGGCATTAGGAAGACACTGGGGAAAGATCAAAGCAGATACTGATACTAGGGCTATCTGTTAATTAAAACAGAAATCCTCCCAAGCTTTCACTGTCCCCACCATGTGCAAAAACTCTTCCTCTGTCAAAGAAAGTCACAAGTGTTGATCTAAGCCATCAGCCTATGAGCAAGTGCCATTCCCCACAAAAAAAATATGGCTAAAAGTTTTCATTTATTCCCAGGGTTTCACTTCAGTGACAGAAATGTTACAAACTACTGCATGGGCTCATTTTTTATCTTTGCTTAGTTGCTTCTCCAGCTCTCCCACTGGAGAAGGAGAGGATTGTCCCTCTTAAACCCTAGGCCATCCGATCTTTGCTAAAATCTACATATGATTACGTACCTTAATAAATCACCATAACATTCATATTTTCCCAGCAAGAGCTATGATTCCTTAAGGAATGCCAACCAAACATTTGGTTATCTCTGTAGTAGTAAATTAAACCCTTCCAAGGGCCTTTCTCTGACCAGGATACCGATGTGTGTGCAACAGCTGTTTTTCCAAAACCTCTCAGTCTCCACAAAGGAAGAGGCCCACCCAAACTGCCAAGTATCGACAGCCTTTGGCCAATGCAAACTCCTAAACTTGGAATTGTCTCTGATCTAAGCCCCAGGACTGTTTAGTTTACTAGTGTAAAGTAGACTGTCACTGTATTGATGAGCAGTGATGCAAATATAGGACATTAGTAAAATAAATACCTGCATTTAGGTCAGTTTTCATAACCATACACATACATACAGGCATACAAATCTCCAAACAGAAAACAAAGAGGTTAACACCTCCAAAAGATCTAGATTAAGACTTAAAGCTCTGGATTTGAATTTTTTTTTTTTTTTAAACAAACAAAACCAAACTTTCAGAACATTCTGAATCTATTACCTTTTGGATAGAAACTGCTCAGTGCTCATCTGTCTGGAGGAAAGCTGTTTAGAAAACATGCCAGGTGTTAGGAGAACTTTACCGGTATTTCTGGGGTGCTTCAAACTGTTTTCTTACTTTCATAAGCAAATTTGAGTACTAAAATATTTGCCATAAACACTGAAATCTGATCTTTCAGAAAATTGCCATGTCTCTCCTCGGAAATGATCTAGGGTTTTCTCAAACAGATCTTACAACATCAGATTTCGTAGACACATGTGTTTCAAAAGTATGTTTGAGGCAAGAGAAGATTTTATGAAGATGTTTAGATACGGTGACCTCACTTGGAATGAGTTCAGTGCTTGCCTCAAGCTCCGCAGAGTTATTAATATGGAAATTAGATAATGCCAAGTATCAAAATGTAGCACCAGCAAGTGCTAGGTAAGATACCTGACAAGATCAGGAATTAAGTAAGATGTTCTTACATTGCAAAATCTGATGTCTAAGCATCACTAGTACTGTAGAGTCACAAGCAAAATCAGACAAACCTTCTTAAGAAGAAATTAGCATTTAACTGACTTAAAAGAATACAATCCTTTTCTGAGAAACTGACTCAAGAAGGTGTTGTCATTCAACTAAAGTCAGGCTCCTAGTGCTCATAAGTACTCCCTGTATTTAAATACAAAATAGTAAGAAAAAAAAAATATTGAAACTACTTTTCACTTTTCAGGTTGTATGAGGCATAGGTAGATAAGACAGTACACTTTCACATGTTCTTTGTTCCCTTCAAGAAAAGGTGCACACAGAAATACACATTTCTTCAAGAGGCACCAAAAATGTCAGAAAGCAAAAGGCTACAATAATGCCATTACCTTCATGAAGGGTAAACTAAAACACACTCGAAAAAACTGAATTCCAATTAGCTTACAAATATGTGGAGCACGGAACATTAATAGCTTGCAAAAACATCTTCCATAAACTTTCATTTTAATTGGCAGCAGTAAGAGCAGAACTTAGTTTCCAATAGGATTCAAAAACTCCAGGACTTTGAACTTTTTCCCTGAAAACCGGAAGTTTGATGACCCACGCCGGAGCAGTTTCACGAAGGACTGTGGCGTATGGGGTGGGACCCCACAATGGAGCAGGGGAGGAATGTGAGGAGTTCTTCCCCCAACAACGAAGTAGTGGCGTAAAACAATGCGTGATGAACTGACTGCGACCCCCATTCCCTCTTCCCCTCGTGCTGCTCAGGGCAGGGGAAGGTAGTAGAGATAATGTTAAGCCCAGGAAGAGGGAGGGGTAGGGGGAGGTTATCTTGTTCCCTGTCTGATTCTCCTGCTAGTTTTAGAAATAAATGGTTTTCCCCAAGTCGAGTCTGTTTTGCCCGTGACAGTAACTTTAAGGATTTCTCCCTGTCCTTATCTCAAACCTCGACCTGTTTTTCCTTATATTATCTCCCCCTATTCTCTTGGAGGGTGGGGGGAGTGAGAGAGAGACTGCGTAGTCTGGTCTCGATTGGGGCTGAACTACGACAATAGGACAAGCAGGAAGATGTTTGTGTGCCATGTACCATTCAGCTGAACCTGGAGAGGCTGGAGGAATAGGAATTTCATTAAGTCTAAAGGAAAGTGCAAAGTCTTGCACTTGGGAAGGAATAACTTCATGCACCAATGCAAACTTAGGGCAGTTGGTGCTGGAAAGTAACTTTGTGCAAAAAGATCTGGGGGTCCTGGTAGACACCATGTTGAGCATGATCAAGGAGCATAAGCCAGCAATATGCCACTGTGGTAAAGAAGGCTGGCAGCAGCCTGGGCTGCATGAGGAAGACTGTCCCCAGCAGGTCAAGGGAGGTGATGCTTTCCCTCTCCTCAGCACTGGTGAGCTATCTGGAGTGCTGGCTCTGCTATGGTGTTCCCTATACAAGTATAACAGGGACATACTGGAGCGAATGCAGGGAATTGCATGAGGAGACACAGACAGCTGGGACTGCCCAGCCCAGAGAAAAGAAGAGAATATTTAATGAATCTTCTATATAAATTATTCATTTAAAATGTTTTTCTGGGACTTGCAATATAAACCTTTCAGAAAAAAATCATGACGCCAAAAATGAACTCTACAGTTACTGCTTTTGAAATGCTCTGGTTTATTGACCTTAAAAGATGTTAGAATGTTATATCTGCAGGGAGAGTTTGCTCTTTTGCATATAACCAGTTAAAAATGCAAATCTGCTGGAAACAATAAGGACATAGATCTATAAACTAATGAAGTTTAAAAATGTCACGTTTATAAATATCTCATCACTACGCTAATTATTTCCTTGTTGTTTACAGCTATCAGGTCTTTCTCACGTTGACCAGTATTTACCCTGTACACTATTAGAGATCCATAATTTGAGTTGCAAAGAACAAGTCCACAGCAAATCCCTGCCCAAACAATTCTTACAGATTTGGCTGGAAGTCAAGAAAATATATGTTCTTAGCATACACTCTAATAACAACAAGCATGTTTAAAGTGACAAAAATTCTGTATGTTACAGAAGGCCTGTTATTTTAGTGGACAAGGCTTTAATATCAAACAATGACAAAAGGTTGAAACAATTTGAGTCAGACCCATGCTAAAAGTGATGACAAATTCTAAGAAAAATCTATGACTTTTCCTAAAGCATATCCATGGACAGAAATCAGCCATACTAATTGTCAGCTTACTCTTTGGCACAGTTTGGCCTGTGCTAACAAGCATTCCTCAGCAAATGCCCCAGCACAGATAAGGAGACAGCATGAACCAAAGACTCTGTCTAACAGCTGAAAACAGACCAGTTGCTTCTAAATGAGCTGTCACTTGTCTTTGGGTAGCATCCTCTCAAAATTCACTCTCCATCCCTTCCTCCCTGCTTTTTTGGCTGGTACTTATCCTCACTTGCCATACACAACCCTAGAAAGTTCAACCATAGTTGCATCATCCCCAAGCACAACACAGGAAACACTAAATGTACTATTTGTCATTTTGAATAGAAATTGTAAATTAAAAGTGTGCACTAACAATTTAATAAATTGCAGATTTCTTTACTCTTTTTCCAAGTTTTTATGAAGTAACTTCTATTTAAAAAAAAAAAAAAAAGAAAAGAAAAAAACAACTATGAAATACTAGGAACATCGCCCTTCTATGAGACAGTAATGGAAGTAAATTGGAACTATAATCTCTAGTATGGTGTATAGCTGAATAAATATTTTTTATCTTAGCATTTACATTAAACATTACAAACATGCTTCTTATTTATAAATAGGCCTTGTTAGACAACAGTCACATCAGAGAATATAAAATCTCATTGCAATATATTTGCTTTTACCAAACAATTTTAAAGTATCAGCATCAACAATTTACCCTGAAGAGACATAGCAGGACTCAAAGCAAAAAAAAACAAACCAAACAATCACAGAACGCTAGTCAAAACAGAATCCACTTGCATTTTTAATGGCTCCCAACGTTTTCTTCAAAACCTCAGTCCCTACTAATTAATATATGCCAAGTGTTCCAAAGTCACTCTAGATCTAGACTGTTAAACGTTTTACATACTCAACTAGCAAATGCATTCCTCAAAATTGCAACTAAGAATCAGGCTAGAAGAATGCATTGGCATTCGTTGGCTTCATCTGCAATTCATGTTTTATTGAGGACAACACCAACCTCTACCTTCCATTTCATTTTAAGAGCAGTCTGTAAGCAAGGATTCCTTTTAGCTCTCCAAGAAAGTGAGATAGGTATATTTTGACAAGAAGGAATTCAGCTTGCCACATAGCTGTGCAAAACTTTATCTGAAGCATCCCTTTGCCAATTAAGACCTAAATTCTGTCATCCTTTAGTCTGATTCTGTGGACGTTTTTGTGCAGTCCTTACAAAATATTTATTAGCATCTCTTAATTAAGCCCATAATTTCTTTTAGAGTTGTTTAGTTCTTCCTTGACTACATACTATCTGAGAAAGACAGCACAACATATGGCACAGGCATTATGTTTTCAAGATTAAAGAAAATTAATGAAACAGATGATGCCTGCTGAAAAACAATGAATATAATGAAGCATCCATTAAAACAAGATACACGCAAACTTTTAAATTTACCATAATGCCTCTCTTAATTAGCACCACATGTTTGTTTATGTATATTACAGATGCCTGGAAAAACCTGCTATTCCAACATATCATTCTCCCATCACTATTTTATTATCTAATTCTATGGACTCCTCCCTTTCCTATTATCATCTGCAATATCTGCCTTAATTTTCAGCTCTGTGAAGAGAATGGCACTTTTAAACACCTGTCTTAATACCTTAAACCTACACTATAAGCCCAGAAGATAGAAACCGCTTATCATATTGCTGCAGGAATTATGAACCCAGAAATATGTTATTTTTGTTCCTAACACCAGCCTAAAAAAATAATTTGCAAGCACATTCATAAAGACTCCTCAGAATATCCCACAAATACCTTCAGTATACATGCTCTTAAAGAAAAGTGTTACCCAAAGAAGTAGCTAGTCAAGAAACAAGCTCCACTCAGTGTAGTTTTATTGTGAGTGGCTGATGAAAGTATAAGAGAAAGATGCACACCTCAAGGGAAGACTCTCTCAGGCACACTTACATCCATGTCACGTAACTGGCCAGGCTGGGCCAAGGGACCTGGAGAACCATCCAACAAAGTCAGAGCTGATCATCTTGGGGCAAAACCATCCTTCCCAGGCTGTCCTCCCAACTTGTCCTGGTCCCAGCTTCAGTTTTGCTCCATCACTCATCCTCACTTCACTGCATTGCCAGCACCTGCTATGTCTCCTCACAAGAAGACCCGAACCCCCAATCCACAAGAAAACCAGATCTACTACCTACAGCTGAAAAGCTTAGCCCTTCCCTATTCAAAGCTTACGTATTTATCTTGCCAACCCTTTTCCTCCCTTAGCTGAAATGAGCAACTGCTGACAATAAATCAGCAGTTCACACTGTCAGCAGCCCCGTTTCTTCATGGAGATGCCATCAAACAGAGGAGAACTGGGCAGGATTATGGCATCAGAAAGGTGCCTGAACACCTCTACCCCTGTCCTGGGAGGAAGCAAGAGTTTTTAACCAGTGAAGAGCACACCCCTAGGCCGTTTTACAGAGAAATTTACTGTGCCAAAAAGGATGGTGTTTGGCTTCCCAGCTTACTGACTGTTCAGTAATGAAACTGAACAAACTTGCAAATAAAAATCTAACATATCTTAAATCTGACTTCAAATATACTTTTAAATTTTTTTTGTATTTTTAATTAATTTCAGAGAAAATTATTTGATAACATCTGAAATACCATCTGCATCTCTTTTCCTAATAATGTTACATAACGAAGCAAATCAAACTTTTAGAAAACAACAGCAAGAAGTAGTGATGTTACCAAACAGTTCAGTTCTTCCTGGGACATGAGATTTTTTTTTCCCTGAAACTATGTGATTTAAGAGACACAGAATCTATATTTCTATTATAGGGGCTATATTACTTATAGCTTGATTGTGCTAGAAAGTAACAACAACTTATAGCAACAACAGTTGCTTAGTAACAACAGCAGCTTATTTTGCCGGTTAAAATTTGTTCCCTTTTTCAAATTTAATTTTGTCTTATTGCAAGTAGAAATTTTTCCACTGATTATGTTTTCCATATGCATTTGTGCAAACACCTGATCTCAGTTTGGGATCTCAGATGTCATTGTAAAACATGTCACAATCTGTTTTTTGAGCTAAATTATTTCAGCACTCCAGACAGGGATACTGTCACAAATACAGACATAGAAATGGTTTGATGATCTTGAATGATTTGCATTATTTTGGAATAAGCAAAACTGAGGAATAATCCCAAAGTATCATAAAGAATGATCTACTAATCTTTTAGCTAGAAATAATAAAAAAAAGTTGTCATCATGATTACAGATTTTTTTTGAAGACTAAAATCATAGTGACTAGTCATTAAAAAAAACCAAACAAAACACTAGTATAAAACAAAATATACACCTAATTACAGTCTTACATACTGACACATTCTACAGGCTAAAACATACCATGAAAGCCACTTCGGCCATATCTTCATGAAAACCTAAGCAGACATGTATTCTTCATCATTTTAGAAACCATCAGTATTATCATACCAATGTGCGAACTCAACAAAAAAATGTGTCCATCTGACACAGATAAGGTATTTGGATGTCTACATGAAAACAATGAAATAGCTCACAGTTGTGTTGGGATATAAGGAGCAGAAGACAAAGAAATACTTCAATAAATATCTCGTTTTTTCTTTGCATTTTATTTTTCTTATTTTATTCAGTTCTGAAATCACTCAGAAAAACACTTGGTATCTAATCTTGCTATATATAGAAAAAAAAATCACTGAGCTGCAGTGACAGCAAAGCCCACTTAAAGTTCTGCAGGATAAGGTATTACTGCAAACTTCCTCGTAAGCAAATTCTGCTGAGTATCTTCATAAAGATCAGAGAACAGTTAAAACTCTATATGCCAGTCAAATATGATTTGTTTTATTTCAATGACTGCTCTGTTGGAATATATCCCAGGGAATCAATTTAATTTCATAATTACGGAGAGTAACATAAGTGCTTAACTGAGAAAAGATTTCCAAAATACACATTTTAAGCATCCAAGGCCTGATTCTGAATGTAGGTCCCTTAAAAACAGGTATTTGGTATTCTAGCAAAAAACGGTGCCCTGGAATGAGCAGAAGTCAATGCTTAGACTCTCAGTGGAACAGAAGAGAGGTACTTGAGCTAGCTTGGCTCTGAGAAGCAGCATCATATTAGAGTGGCTCCAAAATGGCTGAAGTACTACTTTTCTCAGTAAGGATAATTGGTTGAAAGAGACTAATGCATCTGTATTACTTTTGGGGCTAAAATACCCAATTCAGCTAGACCAGGTATCTCTTAAGCAATTTGCCTTCCATTCCATCAAAAATTCTTTAGAAGTGGAGTCCTGACTGGCTTTGCTGAGCTACACCAGTTTTTCAAAATTTACAAAAAAAATGTGACAGATTATTCCACCCCTAAAGTCTAATAATTTTCAACCTTCGTAATTATTTTCCTACCTTCAATTACATTGAGTCTTTTGATTTCAAAAGAAAACAGAAGACAGCCTTTGGTCTGTAACATATTGAACACACCGTTCTAAAATAGTGGAAATAAGTCTTAACCTTAAATATATGGATGTGCAAGATATGCTCACACAGACTCACAAAAATAATTATTTAGATAAAACAATTTTTCTCCTGGAAGCAACCATCACACAAATGGTAGACATTTTTCCACTTAACAAACGATAGCTCTATCTCTCCCCAGTTCCTTCTCTTATCTGCTTTTCCCTGTCATTTTTCTTCCTCTCCCCCATGCTCATCTTGATATTTTTATCAGACATACAGACAAAAATTCAAATAACCACTTTCCTCAAGACCAGTGATAACAATCTTATCCACTGAACTACTGGCTTTTCTCTTACTGATGACATCTTCTCTCTCCTTCTTCTCCATGTAGAGCAAGTGTGTTTTCATAGTCAACTTTGCAGTATATTTTTGATCATTAGTTCAAACAAACCAAATAAAAGTAGCAAAAATATTTTCACTTACTACAGTCAGCTCATATCAGGTGTACTAAAATATAGTCCAGCTACTTTACTAGGACTTATCAATTGTAAAGTATGTCAGATAGAAAGAAACATGTCCGGAAGTCACTAATTTCATTATCTATCTACTCCCAACCATGTCATACAAAACCATGTGCATTTGTACTTGTTTGGAACTCCCATGCTGAACAGGACTTTATCCAGTCATTACAAAATCCACCTGTTCATGGGGCAGTCATTCTTTTCATTTCCAATTTTACATACAACTGAACTTATTTTTGAGAATTCTGGGAATCAATATTCACTATTCTATTGATTTTGTGTGGCACATAATTTAATACTTTTGCATATTTGTGCTCCTATATAGAATTTCCTTTAAAATGCATATTATTCTTCTTGCATATGTTCTTCAACGTTATTTATATATTATAAATACAGGATCTATGCAATGCAAGATAATTTTTCTTTTTTTATCTCATTCAGTTAATTGCAATTAGAAAAATCTAGACTATTAATAGACTAATTTTGCTCTTCTCTCTGCACATTTGACTGTTTTCAGAACAGAAATACAAATTAAAACAAAAGTTTTATATTAAATAAGACATCTTTCATTAGGATTGCTTGAAAAAAACAGACACAGAATAAGAGTCCCAAGTTTAGGCATACAATGAAATTTTCAGCTGGGATAAAAATGGTGGGAGAAAACACCAAACAGACTTTCTTACTGACAACATATTTCACATAAAAAGCTAAAAACTATGTCAACCAAAAATGCTATGATTGCTTTGGGCAATATCATTCAATAACCAACACAAAAAAAATTCAAAATTTCAATCATCCCAAGAACAGATCAAGAAGGTATTTTCCTTATGGCCATGTTCAGTGTTACTTTGAAGTTGCCTCTTTCAGTTACCTCAATACTACATACATTCACAACTATCCCAGATGATGCCATAAGTCAAAAGACAACATAACAGGTTTGCCCAGCTCCACGGCAACCCTCTTAACACAAAGGTTTTCCCATGCTGGACGGTGTTGTCGTTTTGTTTAGTGACAAGGTGGTAGCTTCTGTAAGAAACTGCTAGAAGTCGCTCCCCTTTGTTCAGTGGACTCGGCCGGGCCTAGGGCGGACCCGCTGCTGGCCAAGGCCGAGCCAATTGGTAGCAGAATGTCCCGTGATAACGCCTCTGCGATAACGTATTTAAGAAGGGGAAAACAGAAAAAAAAAAAAAAAAAAAAAGAGAAGAGAAGATGTGAAGAAGCTGAGCAAGGGCAGAGGCCCAGAGGGGGAGGCTCAGGCCTCATGGGCCTTGCAGGCCTCACCCTCTGGCCTCTCGCCAGGCAGCCGACTGGGCCCAACTCAGCCCAGTCTGGCTGCAAGAAGTGGAGATGAGATGGATGATGTGAAGAGATTCTGAAAGGCGTCTGCCAGCCTGTTGTGAAGAACTTTTCTTGTGAGAGGAACAGCTGCAGACACCAAGGTCAGTGAAGAAGGAGGGGGAGGAGTAATGCGGCTCCTGGCCAAGATTCCCCTGCAGCCTGTGGTGATGACCATGGTGGAGCAGGTTGTCCCCCTGCAGCCCATGGAGGTCCACAGAGGGGCAGAGATTCACCTGCAGCCCATGAAAATAACAGAGCTTTGAAAACTGATCTTTTTGGAAGGTTCCTTACAGTGTGAAAGTTGTGAAATAAAATATAAAAACTCACCATCCTGTTAAACACTTCCTATTATCCTTCCTCTTGCAGAGAATGCTAAGATTTTATAGGAGGCCCCAGGGATATAAACAATACTTGAAAACATGCAAAAATAGCGTTCAAGTTTCTGTCTTTTCCTCTTCTACCTGAACCACAATAATTATAGAGTATTATTGCAGCCCTCTTTTCTTTTTGAGGTTCTTGGCAGCCAAATTCCTTCCCCCAAGCACGTTAAAAACACTCAGCTTAAAGGTTCTTGTTTTCCTTTCATTCTGACTTCCAAGTAACATTAAAGCTTTCCAAATTCCTTTTTCATTGTAGAAGTATAAACAGTTTGTCCTTATGCTTTACAGTCCTAATTTTTTTCCTCCACAAACTCAGCCGTCCAGATTTCTGTGTGGCCTCCCTCTCCGATCTGCTCTGCCACAGCACTAGCAACCACAGACTTTGTGCCCAGCTGCACAAAGCAGTCTCCATACATTTTCCTATACAGTTCACAATGCACAAGGTCTTTCTGAGCAAAGCTGCTCTCCTCTGTTGATGACCAAGAACATCTGACTAGTTTCACATTACTGAAATCCCTTTGTGGACATGAAATCAAGCATGAGACTCTGAGCTAATCTAAAACATTGTTGTCTCCGTAAGGATTTAAAAGGACCACTGGAATAAGGCCAAGTGATTCTAATGAGACATGGAAGAGAAACCATCATTCTCTTTAGGGTAAAAAGAAAAAAAAAGCAAGCAGCAGCGTGACAAACCACACCTTAACCCTCTACTCAAACTGCATCTGAATATAATAAGTAAGGAAAAAGCTTACTGTGTATAAGGTAAGCAGGAAGAACAGTCACAAATTGCTCTGTTCCTATTTTTGGTCATACTGAGATGTACCATCAAGAGGTTTACTGTGAGGGTGGTTAAGTACTGGAAGAGGTTAACCAGAGAAGCTGTGGAGTGTCCAGCCTTGAAGATATTCAGGACATGACTGAAGATGGCCCTAAGCAACCACACCCAGCTGAATCTGCTCTGAACAAAGGGTTGGGCTAGGGGAGCTCCAGAAGTGCCTTCCCAACCCAGCGGTTCTGTGACTCTAAAAACTGACACAACCTCAACCATAGCCTGCCTGAAAGACCCCACTGGGGATGTCTCCCCATTGGCTCCAACGGGCTTCAGTCTATGATGAGCTCCTGAGATACCTCTTTTTTCCTTCTACAACACTTCTAATTCCTTAGACTTTACACCATCCTTTTCTCCTTTGTCTTCTTAAAAGGTTTTGTTTATGGGCCATTAAGATTAAAAAGTAACTACTTCCATGATTGTATTACCAGCAATTTTCCTTTCCATATTAGAATTTAAGTTCTAATCTGCAAATATATCATTTGATACCGAAGATAAAATGCTTATGTGTTTTGCACATAAAGAAACTAGATGTAAAAAATTTAAAAGGTAACAAGACAAAAATTAAAGAAAAATAGTGCTGAACAAGCAACATGAGGACACTGCGGTATAACTCAAGTAATAGAATCAAATAAATAGCTAGAAATAAGCATTCATACTTATCTGGATGCAAAAAGTCTTTTAATCAGAAGTCACTCTAACTCAAGCGTAGAGTTTCCAGAAATCTGGCCTACTTTAATTTTTGGAACAATTTATTTGTGTAATGTGCATACATTTCAGTAACTCATAGTTTAAATTTCCCAATGCAATCTAACATAGCTGCAGATTGACTTAAAAACTCCAAACAGTTGTAGAGTAGTATGTGAGAATTTACTTCTCGGTTTTAATTATCTAAGATTATATTCCGCAGTCACATAAGTGACACCTTACAAAATGTTGAAAAGTGAATTAAAAGAAGATGTAAAAGCAGAGCACTGTTGTGAAATATTTTCTTAGGAAGAATGAAGCTGTTGAATTTTGTGTCTGAATTACAGTGGGCACATGACAGATGTGAATTAGCAAGTTTCTGCCATATGCGTGTATTTTCACCATTTAACAAACTAAAAGGAGACCACATGCTCTTTCCCCAGCGCTGAAGAGAGACTGCTTTCCTGCATGCATTTTATTCCTTGCTGAATTGTAGACATGCTAAACTGGCATTGTAAAAAGTAAAACTACAAATAAAATCTGAGCACATCAGTTGCTCAATTGCATAGTGAGGATATTAGTCCAGTAAAATCTAGGAAAAAATCCCAAACAATTATATTTAGAGATTTGATAAAGTCACAAGGGTCTTTACGTGTAATGTGTAATTATATATTAATGGTTTTATAGAGGCCTCTGGAGATTTCATAGCAGCATACATTAATGAATTCTTCCTGACATTTGATACACAAAAATGTGCTGAAAGTTTTAATGCTCCAGTGGATCTGACGCACATTCAGAGTAGCCAAGTTTCCTATCTGAAACCTCCACATCTAGCCAGATGGCCAACATTCCTCCCTTCTCACAAAGTCAGAAACCATTTTGAGAACATCTGTATATACCTATGCTTTCCAAAAATCTAAATTCAATGGTTATTGGAGTCAACAGGAAGATTTATACTGATGTTACGCTGGCTTTAGACCAAATCTACAAAGTCAAGTTTGTTAAGCATCAGTAGTTTCAGATACCTAATCCTAATGTTAAATATAGTGCTTTGTGAAAACTAAAACATTTGGTGTTCCACCTTGTTTTATCCTTTGTACCTCAGGATGTAGTAGAACTACTGGTCAATAAAAAGCAGGCAAAATAATAAGCATATGTTAGAAGTGAAAAAAAAAAAAAAAACCACAAGAAGAAGAAAACGCTAACTTTGGTAATATTAAAGTTGCCAGGTAGAAATGTAAAATGTTTCAAATATTTAATCTAAGTCTACAAAAGACATAGCAGCATGTGCAGCAATGCTATGTTTTAATGGACTTAAAATGAATTTTAAATGAGCATTTTCTTTTAAAACAGACTGAATAATAAAATATTTGTCCCCCATTCATCAAACAAAAGCATTTTGCATGTTTAAATTTTTTTAAAGTACAATTCAGCTCATCCAAAGTGCCATTCTGAAATCAAATTCAGTGGTGCTTGCAAGTATCTTAGCAAAAATTGTTTTTCTCATAAAACTGCAGTCCTAAAAATAGGAAGTATTTAAGTTGCAGAATGTTGCTAAACATGCTTTTCGTTTCTTCTATAAAAGTTTAATAGAAACTACATAAATAAAAATTAACTCTCCTTTTTAGACACAGTTTAATATGAGTGCCTTTGGAGTTGTCCAGCTGAAAGAAAACCAATCCAAAAACCTGCCTTGTGTGAAAACAAGACACTCTTGAAATTTCTTTACATTAGAGACATTGAGTTGTCAAAGTTATACATCAGTCACAGAGGATGGAACAAACAAAAATCCCTCTACACCTTCTCTTCTAGCTCAAAGTTTAATATTTTCATGATGTTTCATGTGACTTAACACAGAAGCTACCTTGACTAATTTTAATTCACCATTAAAGAAACAAAAATTGACAACAGCCCTCCCTAAACTGACAAAGGCTTTCCTTTCCAGGAAGAAAAAAAAGGAACAAAATTGACAAGAAGTGACAGAACATAGTTGTTTGTCATGTCATTCTCCTAATAGAGCTGGACTGAAAAAGAAAAAAGAAAAATTCTTTTTTTTTTTTCTGCTAACAAGCTTAATTTTTAAAAGCTTGCAAAAAACTTCAAAACCTACTTGCTAGCATAAACTAAAGTAGGTTTAGAAACAGAAAACTTATGAAAGAAATATAAAAGCACTGGTTTCTACACGAAAAAGATCAGAAGTTATTCCTGACAATCAGAGCATGTTGTAAGGCAGTATTTTGGTGTGCATTAATTGAGGAAATTGTCTGGCAAACCGACAACTGCTGGAATAAAATACGAGACTTCATGATAGCTTTTTGACTTTTGCTGAATACCTCTATTTACAAACCTGAAAGACCACAAATCCAACCCTTGACAGTGATTATGAGAAACTGGGAGGATCTGCACTAATTTTGCAGGATCATCCCCACTGGTGTGCTAACAGGGATGCACAGAACTTATTCTCATTAGGAGGAACAATGCTAACCCCAGTGAAACCATGATCTCTCCCAGGTAGCAATTCACAGATGTGTCAGCTTTTCTTTGTACCATGTTCACTCTCCGTATATTTTTTTTTTCCCCTTCTTAGCTCTTCAGTAGCCATCCAGGATCTCTGTCAATTAGGAACCAAGAATTATTTTGTACACTCTGCCCCTCTTCCATTTCTGTAAGAACTGTGTCAATGGAAGACTAGAAAAGCAATGAATTAGGTCATGCATTTTTTTAAGAGCCTATTTTATCAACAGCAAATTGTTATCAAATTATCCCAAAATATTTCTTTATGAAAAACATGAATATATCTTCTATAAAATGTGCATTTTCCTATTTTATCACTATTAAACAATACAAAAATGCTGTTTATTACAAGCATCTAGAGTACAACTCATAAGCCTTTGAGATGCATATTAACTAAACAACAAGTTTCACTAAGATTTTATTGCTCAATTCTCTCAAAAGGTATTGTGATGTTCTCTTTCAAAAACTAGTTTAAATATAAAAGAAAGTTTCTTTAAAGCATTCTTCACTAGAGAGATTTTTAGTGTTTGTTTCTAAATGAAACAATGCTTTTTCATTAAAATAAAACAGAATATTTTCCTAACTTATTTACTTTTACTCGTAATATGGCCTTAAAGGATTGCCAGAAGTATTGTAGTTAATCACAACACATCAGTCTTTCATTGGATTAGCAAGAAAAGCCTGAGTGACAGCCACAATAATATAGCACTACAGAAATTGAAATATTCATATTTTTCATCTTCTTGGAAAAGTAAGACTGACCCATCAAAAATTAATTTAAATTTTTCTATTTTAAGCTTATTAAGTCTCATACCTGGAACACTCAGTTATTTTTCTGTCTATGCAACATCAGAAGGACAGTAGACTAATCAAAAAAAAAAAAAAAAGAGAGACAGAGAAGTCAATTAGAAAGGTACTGTCTCCTTGAATATGTGCCCAAAGTATAAATGCATTACATGTTAGCAATCCCTCATGGAAGGTACTTTATAAACCCCCTTCACACAGTATCTAATTGTTTTACAGTCTTGAAAGCATTACGCACAACAAGCTTGTGAGGCAGAGCACCGTTTGCTGGCTGTATAGATACCAATCGATGGGCACCTTGCTCCAGAAGGACCTACCACAAGCAAGTTCCAAGCATGAAACGTAGACAACTTGAGAGAATTCCCAAATTCCAAAAATAACCATGGTTTCAGTGCAAGCATTAGCACAGCTCTACATTAAAATTTACCTTTGTTAAGGAAAAAAAATCCTGTGCTGAATAAAGCCGTTAACTCACAGCTCTCTGATGTACCCAGGCTATACCTGCATCAAGGAGACAACACTCTCACTTCCTTTTAAGTGGAAAGACTCATGAACCTTGCACAATGATTATCAGATTTGATTTTTAAAGCTGTTTTGCATGATTTTCAGACATGTAAGACTCGTAAGCAGCTGACTGAGATAACCGTTCAGTGTGAGAAACTGGATGTGCATTATCTCAAATAATTTGACAGAAATTATACG
>WHYT01016686.1:133461-151703 GCA_009806455.1 Tetrax tetrax
TTTTTTTTTTTTCTCCAAACAAGCATCGCTCTGCACGTATCAATCTCAGGAATCAGAAAGGAAAGAGGAGTAGGATGACAGCAGAATGCTAAAAGCACTGATAGAACCTACTGATGATATAAAATCTATGGTTACAACCAGTTAGGGCCTTCCAGGAAGATGCTAACAGCCTTGGGGACTGGTATAAAAGGTAGGCTACACAATTCTTCAAGACACAGTGCAAGGCTGTACAGCAGGGACAAAGAAATAATTTATTCTCTAGGTTTACTCATTCGACAAGAAAATAATATTATGAGAGAGGCAACTATAAAAACCAAATACCATTCTGTAATATCAAGCAAGGATGAAAGATAGATAAGTAAACATTGGTAAAATGTCATCTGCATCTCAAAATTTTGGCTATATTTAAGAAAAATGAAGTTAGATGAGAACAGATACAGAAACTGGGTAGGAGGAAAATCAGAGGAATGGACAGTGTTTCACACAAATCTGAAAAGACTTGGCTTTTTAGTCTAGGAAAAGAAAAACAAGTGTATTGGTTGTTCTCCACAAATACACAAGGAAGATCTGCTCCACATCTGGTGACTTTTATTTCACCTAAAACCCATTATCAACACAAAATTAACAGGCATAAAATAGTTTTGGGCTAAAAATACTAATATTTCTAATTAAAAAAAAAAAAAAATACAGCATCTTTCCAGAAAAAAAAGTGTGGGAGACACAGAGAAGCAAATCCTAGTCCTGAGGAGAAGGACTTGAGATACTGATGGATGAGAAGCTCAACATGACTAGCAGTGTGTGCTTGCAGCCCAGAAAGCCAGCTGCATCCTGGGCTGCATCAAAAGCAGCATGCCCAGCCGGTCGAGGGAGGGGATTCTGCCCCTCTTCTCTGCTATCTTGAGACCCCAGCTGCTGTACTGCATCCACCTCTGGAGTCCCCAGCATCAGAAAGACATGGACCTGTTGGAGCAAGTCCACAGGAGGGCTACGAGGATGATCAGAGGGCTGGAGCACCTCTCCCATGAAGACAGGCTAAGAGAGTTGGGGCTGTTCAGCCTGGAGAAGAGGAGGCTCCAGGGAGACCTTATTGCTCCTTTTCAGTACCTAAAGGAGGTTTATAAGAAAGATGTGGAGAAACTCTTTAGGAGGGCCTGTTGTGATAGGACAAGGTTTTAAACTGAATTAGGGTAGATTCAGATTAGATATTAGGAAAAAAGTTTTTGGACTGAGGGTGGTGGAACACTGGCACAGGTTGACGAGAGAGGTGGTGGATGCCCCATCCCTGGAAACATTCAAAGTCAGGTTGAACGGGGCTCAGAGCCCCGTTGGAGATGTCCCTGCTCCTTGCAGGGGGGTTGGACTAGATGACCCTTAAAGGTCCCTTCCAACCCAACCTATTCTATGATTCTATGAAATATGGTGTTTCATCACAAGGGTATTGCAGCTTAGCTGAAGCTATGAAGGGAATTCAGCTACAGTAAGCTTGTCTCTCTTACTTATTCACCTACAACAGCTGCATAAAATATGAGATATTCACCTTGTACAACCTTAAAATGAAACTTAAAATGATATCCAAGTAAGAGTTAAAATAACCAAACATTTTTAGTAAATGATGCCACTTGAACATGGTAAATATGGCTTTCTTTATCACTTCAAACATGTTTTTCTCCTTACATAACTTTTTTTTAAGCAGTATATTTCTTTGATTCAGACACAGGCTTCCAAATATTTTTAAGAATAATAATAAAAAAAAAAAAAAGTGTGATTTTGTTTCTTAATGGATTCTGTGGTCTTAGACACATGTGCAAAAGTTCTTATCTTTCCTTAATCAACTCTTTTTTCCAGTGTAACAGTGCTACCTAGGACATGCTGTTTCCATTCCTAACTGCTTTTCCAATACCAGAGACATGAAGTGAAAATTTTACTTATTTTAATGGAGATGGAAGAGAAGTCATTATCTGATGAGCATTCTTGCAAATAGCACAGTCTTATATGTGGTTTCCTGATCTGCACAGTTACATGAAGCACTGCAGAAGTCTTCCAAATCTGCAGTATATCCAAACAAGGGCAACTAAGACGGCCAAGAGAGGATGTGAAAATGCAGTGCTATAGCTAATTGATTTAGGAACAGGATGACCTGAACAAAATTGATTTATGAGTTTCTCTTCAGGAGGCATTGGCATGCGTCAGTGCACAGAGAATTATGACATTCCTACCTGTTTGAAGCTTCATTTAAAGCTTGCTGCATGGTATTTTACATATAAGAGCTTTAGCTATCAAAATTTTCTCATTGACCATATCGTAGTCTGTAATCTTCACACAGTGAATATCCTGCTTTGAAACATATACAGTGGGGGGAAAAGCGACTTAGTGTTGAATTCAATAAAAATTGAATTTAAAAAGTTTCATCAACTATTTACCTTGACAACTAACTGCTGAAGTGCTTATTAATTCAGCATTAATTGTATTTGTACTTTTAGTGAGGAACAGACTTCTATAATAGTGCTCACATAAGAGGCTGGAGAAAAGAAAATACTCTCTCCAAAGCTGTAACAACTCTTTTTGCGCTGTCTCACAGTAGGACAAACTAGACGTTAAACTTTGCTACCATTGTGATTTTTCCTTCTTGAACGTCAAGCAATCAGTCTGCCCCCGTGAAATCAATCAAAATACCATCTGAACTCGTGAACTAACAGTGCATATGAATGTTAACAGTGCATCTCTCAGTATAACCCACCCCTACCCATCAGTGTTTCAGTGAAAGATGCAAGAAAAACACAAAACCATAATGCGCCATTTTATAAGCCTCTCCTACTACAGAAAGTGTACATGTTACGGGCAGTGAGTCAGAAAAAAACCAAAAACATCGTCTGGCCTGGCCACCAGCCTAGGCTTCTTGCGCAGCTGCTTGCTCTGGCTGCCGCTGCCTTATGCGGGCCAAAGCCTGGCAAGCCCAGCACCCTGCTGCACCAGCTCTGTGCTCCTGTGAAAACCACACCTCAGCGATGCTGCTGCTGCATATGTGTCACTGGCAGGCCACCTCATGGCACACAAGCTGCAGTAAAGAAAACAGTTTCTGGCGTCGACCCCACGCACTTTTGAATTTGGGTCATTTCACAGCATCACAAGATCACAAAAATTATGTTTTTCATAGCATAAATATGAATTATCAGTACATCAGTATTCATGATGTTTTCTCAAAGTAACATGAATGGATGTGACTTTACAGTGATTTCAGGTTTTCAGACAGATAAAAACTTTTCTGGAAACAGCTACATCTTATGACCTTGTTGCTTCTTACTGGCTATGCATTACACGCGAGATCCCACCTGCAGTCCTGCATCCAGCTCTGTGGAGGCCCAACATAAGAAGGACATGGACCAGTTGGAGCAAGTCCACAGGAGGGCCACAAAGATGATCAGAGGAGCACCTCTCCTATGAGGACAGGCTGAGAGAGTTGGGGCTGTTCAGCCTGGAGAAAAGGAGGCTCTGGGGAGACCTGATAGCAGCCTTCCAATACCCCAAGGGAGCCTATAGGAAAGTCGGGGAGAAACTCTTCAGCAGGGCCTGTTGTGATAGGATGAGGAGTAACGGTGTTAGAACAGAGGGAAGCAGATTCAGATTAGACATTTGGAAAAAATTTTTTACAATGAGGGTGGTGGAACACTGGAACAGGTTGCCCAGAGAGGGGGTGGATGCCCCATCCCTGGAAACATTCAAGGCCAGATTGGACAGGGCTCTGAGAAACCTGATCTGGTTGGAGATGTCCCTGCTCCTTGGAGGGGAGTTGGACTAGATGACCTTTAAAGGTCCCTTCCAACCCAAACTATTCTACGATTCTGTGATTCTACTAGTCTACAAGACCACCAGGAGAATACAGGCTGTTCATGCAAAACAGGACCTCCCTGCGATGGTGGCAGTGACCCTCTATATCTCATAGAAACATCCTCAGACACCGAATGCAACCACAGTCTGCAACAGGTGAAAAATCTGCAGCTGTACATGGTCAAAATCAGAGATAACAGTGAGGACAGTCCTGATAGCACATGAGGAGTCCTGCAAGAACAGGAGGAAATAGCTGTCCAGGGAAGCTCTCAATAAGCCGTGGTAACAGGAGTATCTGACAGTGAAACAGAAGCAGCTCGCTGCATATTACCCTAAATCAGATACAATTTTGTTGAAATTAGGATTATATGAGTGGGACAGAAAGGAATAAAGTGTCATAATTGTGTCTCAAGACATTTAAATAGAAAGCATATGTAGGGGTTATATAAATGTTGCTTTAACAGATGTTATCATTTTCATAAAAAATATTCTCTTTTCTTTGTCATAAACCCCCCGCAAGAGTACAGTTCCCAAATGTCTATGTGAGTATCAACCCATTCCTATTCCACGACATGAATAATAAAGTTAATCTATGGATATACATTTACTCAATTTAATCAAGTCAAACTCAGCTATGTGTATTATGAAATAAAAACAGCTCCCGGGAAACACAGCTTTAAAAATGCCCTGCTTCTTTCAGAGAGCCTACAGCATATGCAATTACTCAGCAACTCACTAGGGATAGAAAACAAACAGAAAAAGGTTAAGTCTTGCTTCAGTTGCCTGACTGTATTCCTAAGAAATTATTTTTACTTATCAGCCTTTACTTGGTCTCTTTCAGTAGTTGCTACCCAGTTGTGTTGGTAAAACTGGCAACTGTTCTGCAAATAAGTACAAAACGTAAGCACTGCAACCATTCCTTAAGATATTTCTAATTTTGTGTTAACAGCTATGTTATATATACGTTAAGGAGTCTCACTCCGAAGACACAGAGTCAGCTTTAATTGTTTATGTAGGGTTTTAGTAACACACTTTGAAGCTAGACAGCAGCTCTTTGATCTCGAAAAGCTTAAATGAGAGACTCAAGTGTATATCCTCAAACCTGCAGTTAATCTGAAATAAGACTCAAAATGAGGGACTGATTCACATTTCAAATTAATCAAGCATTTTAAGATGACACTGGCTAACTGATTAGTCCCCAAAATATGTCATTCTTAAAGAGAAATAAATCCTAAGAAACATTTATCCTGTAATTTTTATAGCATTCTGATATAAAGACCTCATTCTGTAATACATTCAAAGGGAAGCCATTTCAATTCTTTCTGGTATCAATAGACACTATATTCAACTATTCACATGACAGAAGAACTTAACGACTTCAGCTTTGCTCTTCGAACACAGCTAAAAAAAGACAGTATTTCAAAATTGCACCAGTGCATTTCACATCAATGTAGAAAATTCCACTACAATTGAAAAGTAAAATATAAGGTTGTGATTTTTTTTTTCTTTTACATAATGGTAGTTCTATTTTCTCCACATTATTTCCAAAAGGAAAGAGGTTCCACCACCCCAAGCATATGCATACACACACATCCCTCTCTTTTTAAAATTATTAAACCAAAAAAGGTTAATAGGACACACTACACAATGACTCCTGGTATTTCAGTAACATCACACAATACTCTTGCTTCAAAAGAACAACACACTTAGAACAGATATGGCAGTCTGTTTAAACATATGCTTGGGAGGCTCAGAGAAAGCACACACAGATATTTGGATTTACAGAGACCATAGTTAAGTCTGCCAACAATCTCAACAGAAGAAAAGTGAGCCTAACAGTGTCCTGTCATGACTCAGCTCTTGAATCTTGGGCACCCAACAATCCCTTATCAGTGCAAGGAGGAGACAAGTACATTAGACTTGGCCAGGCAGCTGCAAACCGAGCATATGATATGGCTAAAATCAGCAAGTGACACAAGGAGGAACAAGGTCTGCTCAAGAAGATGGGCAGATACACAGATGCACACACACGCTGAGCTGGAACTGCAGAGCTGCAGGCCCTCTCCCAGAGTCAGGAACTCAATAAAAGTTTCTCTTTCAAATCAAATGAGGGGACCACATCTACTGCCTTAAACTGAACAACAGGAAAAAAGATAAAAGCATTAATGTGAACTGAATCTTAATACAGATAGTAGGATCCTATGAAATTTTTTAAAAAGTAAATAGTTTGGAAGAAAGGAGGATAGGGTTCTACACAAATACCCGGCTCTGAATATTTTCTCAATCTTTAATCACCTTCACTGGAGGAGTATTGCAGGGCTTCTCTCAGATGCATTTAATAGACCTGTACCTACTTAACCGTATTCCTCACTGTGTAGTCTTTTTTACATGCAACACATGGGACAGTAATCCTGAAATCCTCAATTTAGTGTCATCACAGAGCCACCAGTTGACACTTATTTGTGCTGCAGATGCCTTACATGTTCATCACTGGCTGTAGTCTTCAGCTTTTAATCATACCATGACTGCAGAGCCAGGCTAATATAAAGAGCACTCTTCAAAAATGAGATACAGTCCCTTAATTTGTCACTTATTGCAAAATCCTGAGGACTAGCTTCAAGTTTTCCTCTACTGTAGCTACTTTCCTACTTTTTATTTTAACACTAAAGCCTTATGAGTCTGACAAGAGGAAGACAGAAAAATACTTCGGTTGAGTATTCAACCAAGTTTCATTGACCACAGGAGGTTACAAAAAACACTTGCATGCTCAGCATAACATAAAGTTGTATTATCAATTACAAAAAACATTATTCACACTTACACATAACTGATTTAAAAATACTGATGGACTTTAAAATAAGGACTCTATAGCTCATCTACACAGAACAAAATAACTTTTTTCTATCCAGTGAGACTTTTTTGGGACCTCTCCACTGGTCTGGCACTGCCATCACATGGAATAATGATCTGTTAGTCCAGTGCAAATGTGGATGCTCTGTGAATCACAAAACAGACTTTAAAAAGAACATACAAGCACGTACTGTAGTCTTTGTTCATCTTGGTGGGAGGGTAGTTAGTAATACAGCATTATCACTGACGTTACTAGGCCTCAGAATGAATTTCCTGCTAAAAATAGTAAGATGCCACATTCCAGCACTGTCCTCAGTTGCCATGCTAACTTTGGGCTCCCATAAAAACCAAATGCTACCAAATACTACTATTTGCCCTAACCTTTCTCATCTGCATGTGCCATCTCCCAACCTATTTCATGATGAACTTGTGAATTTTCAATTCAGAGTGTCATTGTTTACAGAAACAACTTGAAATGGTCTAAACAGATATGCTGTATTATTTGCAAATTTTAATTAATATCAATTTCCATTACTTAAATGAGGGGAAAAAAACCCCACCACACTGATTGCTTTTTCCTAGGTTTTGGTCAGACTTCCTCCAGAATACAGGAGATTTGGCTATCAGAAATATCACTTCTCTATGGAAACACAAATATGAGATATTCCTCATTTGACTCCTTATCTCCAACTATGGTTGCCATTTTATCAGACTCTTTACTGGTCAGCACACATACACATTAGAAATAAAATTCTGACAGTAGAGTTGAGAACTATTTTATAATGTAGCATTACATATTTGAAAGAAAATCAGAATCCATTAATTTCATTTGCTTTTAATGACAGAACAAGAGGTAACACTTCAAGCTGCGGCAGGGTACATTAGCATCCCTACTAGAGGAAAAAATTACAGTCACCAGATCATTAAACAAACTGCCAACTGAAGTTACAGGCTCATTATCAACTGAAACATGACACCTATCAGAGGAGCCAGAAATAATAAATCTGTCTTGCCAAAATGGTAATGGGTTGTCCATAAACTCCAGAAGAAACACATTCCAAAACTGAAATGGTCTGATTAGATTACAAAAATTACTTGTTATTACAATCTGCATTATTTTGTTTAGTCAGTAATAATGAACGTGAGAAGTGCTATAGCAAACAGCCTCCTGAAGGATTACTCAATTAGCAATGTATTTAATAAAGCTTTTTGTTATAAACCTTCACTTCTTTTCTTACTGTTTTGAAATTCATTACTCCAGAGAATATAATGCGATTTGGGGCAGAACATAAAAACCCTTCAGTTGTATTTTCTGCATATATTTTCTGTACACGTAAACAAATCAACACCAGTTGCTTGCCATTTATCCTCTATATCTATACCTTATGTGAGGAAAAACACCAGCTGCTGGAAGCAGCGCCAGGTCACCAGCTGGCAGGGTCGGCTCCTGCAAGGCGGACACTCGTTGGTGAGCAGCGGGAGGGAGGGTGCTCCTGAGGAGGCGGGTGAGCCAGCGGTGAGCGTGGTCCTGGCAAAAGACCACTGAGCATCAGGCAAAGGTACAAGCCAAGGCCCAGCCAGGAAACCCAAACAAAAAGTCGGGAGGAAAGCTGGCGCTGGCTGGTGTCAGTGAGGCTCAAGTGGGGACGGAGGGTGATGAGTTGGACTCAAATGGGGCCCCTGGGCCTTGGGCAGGGACACCGTGGCCCAGTGGTGCCCTGAGGGTTTGCGCATTCTATTTCCACCGCCAAAATGCGCTGCTTCTGGTTTTGAAGGCATGAGGGCTTTGTGAAATGCCATATTGTAACTTAAGATTTTACATTCTGCTCTTTCTCTCAGCCTTAAAGTAAGTTCTATTTACAACAGCCTGGTAATTGTGAAAATTAAACTATTTCAGTACAGCTAGGCTAATCTCTGTCAGCATGGGCCAGTCATTACAGCAGAGAGCCAGGTCCAGCTTACAAAGAGCATTTCTGTCGACTTCTGCCATGATGGGAGGAGGTTTTCTGCATGCGTTAGCAATTCCAGTAAATGACACAGAAGTCTAGAAGAAACAAATTTAGAGTGAAAATACTAAGTTTAATGACATGCACACATTAATTTAGAGGCAAACAAATTAGCAAAGGCAGTAACTAGTACTACAGCAGTAAGAAGCATGTACTGCCTAGTTCACAAGCACTGCCTTTGAGCAAGTTTTCAGGGTTTAGGAGACAGACTACAGTATTTAACCCTAAAACTCATGAATTTTATTACAGAGATCTCAGGCTACACATTAAATGGTTTTCACAGACGAAACATCAAAATATGTACATCAAAGCTTCACCACCAGCTCTCTTCCAAAGAGAAAAGTGATTGGCAGGTTGGCAAAGAATTGATCTCAGTCCAGCAGATCATCTGCTTCGGTTTCAAGGACAGCCCAGAGCAACATTTTGGAAAGATCATGAAAAGGAAATATGTCAAAAAAAATTAAAAGATAAAATCTTTTGCATAGAAAACTGCTAGTTGTAAAACAATAACAAAAGTTACAAAGACTGACAATTTGGCAAGGTTCCTTTTTCCTCTTAGATATTAAAGTTAATTAAAATTGGTGAAGTCATGGAGTCATTTGTGACCTATCCTAAATGTAATATAATATCATCTGAAAAGCATGAAATTACTCTGCCTATATCTATTACTTCAGTTCTTGATAACTATTATAGTCATCCAATAATCCAATTACTATAAATTACATTGCCGAAATAGGTCCATGTAATAGCCAAAACAGAAAAGATTTGTGACATTGTCTGCACAACCTTTAGGGACCAAAATAAACTTATGAGATAAAACAAACTGAAAAAAAACCAAAACTTGCTTTGACTTCCCACAAGACGTACATCTGAAAGTGTTTGACTTGCTGCAGAATAGGACACTATGAACGTATATACAGTTACCATTTCCAAATGCAAGAGTCAAAATGTATATGGAATCTAGACTGTAATACTAAAATTGGTTTTTAATGGTGTCTGGAAGGTGCTAAGTTTGACATTGGTAAACAGGTACTCTTGGACACTAACCAGACAAACTTCCTAGAATGCAAGAACAACATACTCCTTTGTGTAAAGCTCCATTTTCTGGTGCCCAACACAGAAGGTCTTCATCTAATACTCAAGTATGGAGCCATTGAGAGTCAAGTTTTGCACGCTGATCCCCAGCAAGGAAAAGGATCCCAGAGGAAGGGATCGTTAACAAACACTGGTGGTCACAGACTACCTCCACAGGTTCAAAATGTGTTTTCAGTTCAGAGCTTTTGAACGTGAATAAATATTTATCTTATGTTTATAAACACAACAAATAGTTTGTTTTGGCTAAAGTCTAGCCAAAACATATGAAAAAAATCTCACATTTCAGTGTCAGATCAGGGATCAAAGCCAAAACCACACGTGTTATGGGAGAAGAGATGATACAATCTTAAGAGTACAAGAGCACAGAATGTTTGATTGAAGGATGGATGAAGGAGGGAGAGTAAATCAATAATTGTTTCATTTTCCAAACCCTGTCAATCAAATTTAAAAATGCAAATTGTATTTAAAACTCTCAAAACTAGCTACTGAATCTGATAACTTTGAGTACAAGCCCACCTCATAAACATCCAGTTCAGAAAAATCAGTAACTGTTATGCAAAGTTAGAGGAATGTGAAACAGTAAGAAAAACCATTTGTATATATCCTCAGTTTTACACTTCAGGTTATGGGGATGCAACATTCAAATGAACAGGTCCCCAGGTCTGATGTAAACCTACTGTCATTGCTATTCTCAGCCAGATGGGATCCGTGATCTAATGGATCCCATCTGCAACTCATATCTCAAAAACCCAGTGTCCCTACCCAAATCTACACAGTACCATCTTTCTACTTGGTACAGAAAAAACATACTAAAATAATCCTAAAAAAAATTAAGACCATCTACAATTTCCTTTTCAGCTCGGATTTACAGAAGAGAAGCACTTTGTAGAACATTTAAAACAGTTAGGGTTTTATTTATTTTGTTTACAGATTAATGGATAATGATCACACAAATAACTTTTCACTATATATTTCACTATATGGAACTAATGAGTTTTGTAAAATCATATCAAATAAAATAAAGCCTCCAAACATGCTAGGCATTAAATATCATCATTTATAAGAGTAAAAAGTTTGTTTATTTTCCTTTTTAAAATTATGAGTAATTTCATGCAAAAATCTGAATTGCACATTTTTTGAAAAGGCAATTTTTTTTGCTTTTTTTTGTGCTGGTTACTTCTATGCTCTGGACTAAACAGCCCAGAAAATAAACTGTTCCCATACATTTCTTTAAGGTATTTACATTTAGCCTTCACATACATGGCAAATGAAATCTATACTTCATGGAACGTGACAGCATGTTCTCTGAAATTCTTCATAAATGCAAAGCACAATTTGGCTCTGTAAATCTCCAGAACTACTGATGGGTAAGGCAGGGAGAAAAGAAACAAAATATGCATATGCACACGGGAAAATAAGACTCAGGCATAACATTGACAACTTATTTATAAAAATTCATATGGATTTATATGCTGCACGTCATCACTGAAGTTAACACATCCCACAGAAACTGCATCCAGTGGATCTTAAGTTACTGCCACAAAAGTGTAACAATTCATGTGGAGTGATCAGTGTTTTAAGGAAGAAAATGAAAAAAAGAAATAATTAAGCTTTAGTTGTTAATGTAAGTTCTGAAATAACTGCAGATGTTATTTACTCAGATTCCCACACAGCATTTCATACAAAAGAGAGATCTGCTTAGTTTTTTACTGCTTGAGATAAATAAAATATTTCAGTTACATCTAGAAAATTGAGACAACCACAGCTGCAAAAGAAAAAAAAGTTTTGCTGAAAATAATTCATGTCTCACTTCTTGTTCTTTTCTGTTATTTCCTCTCTGCATTTTGCTCAGTCCACTTCTTTCTTTTTATATCTCTGAACTTTTTTAGATAGTTAGTTTTTCATCTTTTTAAAAGCATATAATTCTTCTCCATGGTTACAAACCAGGTTTGTTGTTTTTCTATTTTGGGTTGGCGGGGAGCGGCGGGGGCTGCTGGAGGAGGGTGGGGAAGAAAAGTTGAGTTTCCAAGTTCAGCTGGTTCATTATTTCAGTACTTATACTGTACTGAAAATCCTGAACAGCACCACATATTTATATTGCCTTCTTAGCTACTATTTTAAAAGATCTAATATTAAGTAATTTTAAACTGTAACAGTAAAATCGGGTTTAAATTTGAAATGTAGATCTGTCTGTCCCAAATAATATATCTTTAATACGTTTTGCCTTCTTTACATCGGTACTATGAAAATAAAAATTCATTACTGAATTCTGGCATTTTCAAGGTTTTAATAAATTAATTGCTGCAGAAGATTATTGTATATTTCACATTGTAAGAAAAAAGAAAGTAAACGTATAACATTAGCTTTCAAAAGGCTCTTAGAAAATACTTTCTCCATCCCATTGATATATACCCATAAATGTAAATCTTTATGTTAGAAAAGAAAATATTCCTAGTTGTTGTTTAATAGCACAGTGTTCATCTGATGTGGTATTTCTGGACTAATTAATGGTCATTTAACTGTGTAGCTTTCTCATGCTTTGACTGGGGATTAGATGTCCTTCTAATTCATTTTATTTCCAACTTCTTCGAAGGAGAAAGAGGCTTAACGTAGTATGACAATTTTTTTTTTTTTCACTGACTGATTTTTCAAAAATCAAACATTATTATACTAATTAGCACATTACCTGATAAGAAAGTATTGGATACTAATTCTGTAATTCCACCCAGGTTATGTTGCTTACATTTCACTTCTTGGCAGCACCACACAGACTCATCGAATCACAGTACGATTGAGGGAAGGGGCCTCCAAAGGTCTCTAGTGCAGCCTCCTGGTCAAAGCAGGGTCAGCTATGATGGGCAGTTTGACCCATAACCACTACCCCCAGAGTCCAGCCATTCAGTTTGTTTCTCACTCACATGGCTGTTCACCCATCTAGACAATGATGTACCTGCGTCCTTGATACAAGAGCACCACGGAAGATAGTTTCAAAAGCCTTCCTAAAGTGTAGGTAAACCACATCTGCTGCTCTCGCCTTGTACACAAATCCCATCATTTTATTATAGAAGGCAATCAGGTTCGTCAGGCACAATCTACCCTTGCTAAGTCCACACCGGCTTTCCACCTTGTTCTCCTTCACGTGCCCATGAAATCTCCTTCACACGTTCCAAAAGTCCTCTCACTCCACAATGTTGCCAGGGCCCAAAGTCAGGCTGCCAGCCTGTATTTCCCCGTATCTCACTTCAGGCCTGTTTTTAAGATGAGTGCAACATCTGCCCTTCTCTACTCATCCGCAAGCTCCCCCGATGTCTATGATCTCTCGAAGATGACAGAGAGTGACCTTGCAAGGACATTAGCTAGTGCTCTCAGCGCTCTTGGATGCAGCCCATCAGGTCCTACGGAGTTTTTGCAAGGAAACTCTTCCTTGACCCTCACCCACTACTGGTAGTTCTCCTCCTGAGACTATTCTGAAAAGCAGAAGCCTGGGACATCTGATCGCTGAAGACTGAGGTAAAGAAGGCATCAAGTACCTCAAGCTTCGTGTCCACTGTGTCCATTTTTAGCTTCCCCACTCAGCAATAGTCTCGCATTTTCCTTGTTCAGTCTTTTATTACTAATGCAGTGATAGAAGCTTTTCTTGTTGCCCTCAGTGTCCCATGCAAGTCTTAACTCCAGCTGAGCGTTGACTGTCCTGACACCATTCCCACACAACCACATAATGTTTCTAAATTTCTCCTTTTCAGTCCCTCTTTTCTGCATTTTTGCAATTAATCTTAGTCATGAGTTCCATGTTTACCAAAGCTGTTATCCTGCTAGGTCTACTTGGCATCCTGAGTATTGTGATGGATACTCTTGCTCGTGGAGGGGGTCTGTCACTTTGCTCTGGTTGGAGAGACGGTTGGACCTGATTAGGTATAGATTTCATCATTACAAAAGTAATCTCATGCAGCAAAGTAAGTCACAGCAAGACAGAATATAATTATCTTTGTTTATTAGTATGAAGATACATCAAGATTTTACATCACTCAGATCCAAAAGCTTCCTTGATCAAGAAGATAAATGTCATGGCCAAATCCTTATTTTATATACTCTGAAAAATGTTTGTAATTGAGGCTTCCTTTACTCTCCTTCATAAAATAACTCTAAAAGTCAAAAAACTCTGGAGAAGAGAGTGAAGAACATTTCATAATACTCAAAATTGTACTCTTCTACATATTCTCTCCTTCAGAGGAGAAGACAGTGAGTGGTAAAACAATTCAACTTTGGAAAGCTGGCTGCCTTCTACTTGTGTTTCATTTTCTTTTTAGAAATAATTATTAGAACTACAATTTGAATTAATGAAAAACACCTTCACCATGAAACTGCATAGGAATAGATTGCTCAGATGATTTTGTGCATCTCTAAGCATGGATATTCCATGAAATCTAAACTTGAACCTTGGATCTGGGAATGATGATCTCGCATACTACCTAGATATTTCAGATATCTTATGTTTAAGAGGCAGAATCTCTCAGCTAACTGAAACTTATCTCCAGCATGGCAAAGCAGAAAAACATAAAATACACATGCATTGACACATGTGGGTGTAAGCATGCTATATGGTATATAATTTCTGAAAGGTTTCTGATTCCTGAATCACAAATTCCCCAATTTACTTCGCTGCAGAAAAATTAAGCAGAAATTTAAGCAGAATAATTATCCTATGCAATAAACTGAAGAGCAATTAACAATCCTGTTCTTCCCACACAGACCAAGCAAACGAGTGGTAGCAGATCTGTGGATTTGGTTGGTGTGTATAGCTCTGAATACTCTTCATAGAACATGCTATACAGAAATCACACAAGTAGCTCCAATGCAAACATTTCAACTGGTTATCACAGCTATATAAACAATTAATATTTAAATAAGTATTTAAACTTTGTCATGATCAATTCAGTAGTGAACCTGTTAATAATACCAAGAACATGGTGATTATCCATGGAATAGTATTCACTTTGCAATCATATAAAGGGATTCTGCGCAAGGGATCAAAAAGGCCATAAATCTAGATACTAAAAACCAACAACTTAACAGAGTCAAGCACACAAAATCATTTTAACAGAAAGAAACAGCTACGAAAACATCGGAATTTTTTTATTTTTTTTTTTTTTTGCATAGAAGAAATTGCAGGGTCAGGGAAAATCACAAGCCGAACATAAGTCAATCATCTACTTCATGCTCCAGGGTATGTAATTATGAGTACTTCATGAGATACGTCTAGAGTTATCCTGCTCAAGTCAGCATATTGACCAGGCCACAGTTGGAGTTCTGTAAACAATTTTTGCAGACAGATATGAGCCAACTGAAAAAAAGTCAATAACAAAGAAAATGCATGATTCAAAGAGTCAGGGGACTGATACTGCTTATACTACAGAAGATACATTGACAGTCTTCAGATATACACAAAGCTGCTGCAAAGAGTAAATAGCCTACTACAAGCCCAAAGGAAGTAACACTGCACTTCAACAGCAAAAAAAAAAAAAAAAAAAAAAAAAAAAAAAAAAAAAAAAAAACGGGGTAAACCAAAGGAGTGAAGAAACGCAGATTAATCAACTCAGTCTGATCCTGATAAACTTGGGGCTCCAGGTGCCAGGCGCAGCAAGAGTGGGCTGCTCCAGGAGGGAAGGCAAGCAGGGAGGGTCGTGAGGCAGGCAGGGGCAGTGTCCTTACTCACCAGAGTGAGCTCCCACAATATACAAGCAAGAAAAGTAGATTAAAATGCCAGCCAATGTGCAATATCACACCTGACGAAATATCAAGGAAGGTTTATAAACAGACCCAGGTAATGCATGAAGAAAAGACATGTACCGTCTCCTTAAACTTGATCAAATCAGGAAAGTTATTTCTCCTGCCATTCGGTTGACCCATAACGAGAAAAATTTGTGTCATATACTCTTTACTACCACTATAATCAAATTGTTGGCAGACTAACAGTCAAGATTCTAGCGAGACCTGGCAACCTGCAACAGGACTGAGAATAACTGAGGATTAACTAATTAGGGCACTGGGAACTGCAGTCAGATTTATATATTGCTTTTTGTAGGCAGAAAAAGCCCTACGTTACTGCTAGGTTATGGGTGTTATCTCTTGTTCAAGGATGCATTAAACCAGAATTAAAGCACCTGAAATATTATTTTCAAAAGGTTTTTTTAGCTCTAATCTTTCCCCAATCTTTAGTTTATTTCCTAACTACTCATGATGAATTAATAGGAAGAATAATTTCCCCTAGCAAAAAAGAGAGTGTTTTGCATGCATCAAAAATTACCCATGTCTACTGCCTGGACTATTCTTCATTAATCTGCTCTGCCTCACTTCTTAAAAGAACCAAGTAATAATGAGTACTCTGCAATCCATAAAAACAAGCAGCAGAAGTTCTCAGTTTGTGTAACTAAGGGAATTTGCAAATTGAGGGAATATTTTCCATCTTACTTCTCATAGCACATCTGAGAATAATACTTGAAATCACATCCTCTCAAACATCAGAAAATTGGGAAGGAGTAGTAAGAAGGAGGAAGAGAAAGAGCTGTCAACATTTATTCTTTCAGTCTGGTCCTACAGTGCTGTGCATTACACTAGAGCCTAAATATTCTAAGGCAAGTCGGAGTATAGCAGGGGAAGGCAAGGGAGAAACAGGCACTCTCCTCATTTGTACACTACTGGAAGAAAGAGAGGGAGCGCAGATAATAAGGCAGTTTCATCTTTTAATCACATTTGGAATATAAAAATGTAGAATCGAATCTACTGAGCCTATATCCAGACAGACTAGTAATGTACTACAAGAGAAGCAGATCTGCAGAGTAAAATTGCTTTTGTCAAGGATGCAACACTTCTATCATGGGCATTTTGGGGAGGTTTTATTTTGGACCTGCTATAGCATGGTCCCATGGATTGAACCCTCATTAGTGGCTGCAATTATTCAGGTGCATCTACAAAACATCTTTCAGTTTAATTCCATCTGAAAGACATTCAGCTTGGATGCTTTTGTCTCAGCGTTTTAGTTCATCAGAAATAGATTTTTGAAGCAAATCTCCCCCAGTCATTTCCACTCCTCATGCTGTGGCCACCATTGTGTCTCTCAGAGCACAGGAGCTCAAGGTATGCTCCAGGGGCAAACCTGAGACCAACCACTAACGGTTGTTCAATCCACAGGATCAGGCTAGAGCTAATCTGAAATAAAACATCGGAGATTCATATAGCATGAATGTTCAGTCCCTCTGTCTCACGCTACAAATCTACTCGTATTCAGATGCACTGCTTACCAACATAGGACGTACCTTTGGTGCACTCCAAACCACTTTACAACACAGACTACATGGCAATAAATACAGACGATAATGAGAATCATCTGAAAACCACGTCCCTAATCCAAAGTAAAATATTAATGCACGTGTCCTAGGATGAAATAAAGACTCTTTGGAATGGAATATTTTCCACCATTACCTTATGCTTTGTTCTACAAGCAACAGAGTATATATATATATTTATATATATATATATTTGCTTTGAAAAAAACAAGTTCTTTACTCAGCTCACTGGTAGCAAATTCCCCTGAATAAAAGGATCAGCAAGTCTCAAACACTTCTGAGCACATCAGATTATCACTGACAAACAGGACAGCTATAGCAAAGAGCATCTGTACTAGCAAACACAGCTGAGGGCCTGGAGGTCAGCTGGCACAGCTCCTATCAGTGAATCTAAGCACTTTTGCCCTTCCTGAAGACACAAATCACAATCGTGCTGCTCACAAGAATGGTCCCAAGTCACAGTCGTATTATCTGAAAGACAGCTAATTAGGACAAAATTATGCTAAGGAAAATGTTAACAGTTTAACAGTATAATCAAATGCATTTGGTGCTTGGAGCTATGTCATGGCCTTCTTAGTGTAGTCTGTAGCCAGTAGCCAGTAATTCCCACCTACCAAAGAGAAAGGATACCAAAACCTATTTTCAGAAGGGTACAATCTGAATGGAGTATTAGTCTGCTTCTACCGTGATTACTTGACCACATCCAGTGAAACTTCCAGACCTTGAGCTATGGCTGTATCTCTAAATCATGCGTTACTCTGTACCACCAGTGGAGAGACTGGAAGACTATTATAAAGTCTGGAAAAACTAAGACAAGTTGTTTGTCTTGGTTTAGCTACAGTCAGCAATCAAGTACCACACAGCTGCTCAATCACCCTCTCCCTCCCCAGCGGGATTGGGGAGAGAATCGGGAAGAAAACAAAACTCAGTTGAGATAAAGACAGGATAGCACAGGAAAAGATAATTATACATATATAAAAAATAATTACAATAATAATAACAGAACAAGCAATAGAAAGTAGAATAACAAAATTTTTAAAAGAAACAAAAACAAAAAAACCCAAAATGAAGCACACTTTCTCACCACCTCACAACCCAATGACTGATACAGCCCGTCCTGAGC
>WHYT01016687.1:0-15940 GCA_009806455.1 Tetrax tetrax
TAAAAAAAAAAAAAAAAGAAAAAAAAAAAGAATAATAATCTGTAGCTTGAGTTGAAGGTACTGTAATTTGAGGCCACATGCTGGATTATTTGGGCCGAGAGGGGTCACGCAGCACAGCAGGACGCAGCCCACAACAGTCTGAACTGGCACAATAACTGTTGTGTTAGCGATATTTTAATGGCGTTGCAAGCTACTATGCTCATTTCCTGAGCCAAGTATTTTGCTCTTCTTTTTTTCCCCCCCGGTTCAGTCATGTGGTTGAATGCCTTTTGGTTTATCAGTTGCAATTTTCAGTTTTAATGTTCTGACTTGGAAAGACCTCAAATACACCTCCTCCCACAGCATCCCAAAATGAGCTTTTCTTAGAACAGGGCAGCTCATGCACAAAGTCTTCTGTGGGCTGGACACCAACTTTAATATTTGCTACCATGGTACAAGTTAAAGGCAGGCTGGAATTGCTTTCCCAAGCTGTTTTCACACACGTTGACATCTGAACTGCGTTAGAATAATAATGGCCACATTTTTTTGGATCACAAAACCTAAAAAGTTTCACGTCCTTCAGTCTGCACAGTTAGCATTAACCCTTTAGCTGAGACTGTTACGTAAGATTTTGTGCTCCAGCATTCCAGGATGACAGTTTGGGAGCCCCTAGGATCCTCTAATGGCACACCTGGAAGAAGACTCATCTGCTTCCCAGTAGCGGCACTGGCACTGGTTTGATGCTGCGGTGAACGGCTGGTTTTCTGCCAGTTCCGTTCCGTGAGCCGCCTCTAATTTAAGTGACAGCGCTGATGCGGACACCGCGTTGGCACAAAGGAAGCGGGAATGGCTGCTGGGGGGTGAAGAGGGCAGCAAGGCTGCTCGCTCCTTTGGGGAACGCTTGGTTAGACGATTCATCCGGAGCGTGAAAGCTGCGATTCAGTCACTTGAGCGCAAAGACCAATTTAAGCTACCAGGGAAGTGAACTGAACGCTAGATTGCACTAAAAAATAATAATAATAATAAAAAAAAAAATCTGCAATAATAAAAAAAAGATTTAAAAAAAAAAATTGTGGCCTCTCTCCCTTTGTATTACATTTGTATACAACCTACCAAAACCAGGTTGCAGACAACCATCTAGGCTTTTAGGTGGTGTGGCGACACAAATAATCAATAATAATCAGGAAAGGTAAAGACAATCATGGGAATATCTCAGAAAAAAACATCAAAAAGAGACTGAATTTTTTTTAAGTAATCGCAGATCCATTCATGTTCTCACATTGTTCAAACAGAAGAAGCCTTCACTTGAAGATGCTACAGAGCTGGGTTTTCTGCTGCTAAGGACACACTTCAAATTTTGCAAATTATTTTATCAGGTAGAACTGCAAGGAACAAAATGTGGAAAATGAATCTGAAACTTCTAAATTGTCACCATTGTACTGGTTATGTAAAACTGTTCAGTTTCTCCTTCAGTTGGGTGATTTGCTTAATATGATACAAGATCTGGTTATTTTGACCTAATTCATTTTTATTATTGAATTCTTTATACAAATCCCTTTTAAGATGAAATTAACCTCTATAAACTCTACCACTAATATTTCAACTACCTTCAAAATCAAATTCTCAGCTGTTAATCCAAAGTTCTCATGCTTGCTTCTCACTTCAGCTTTTTGTGTCTAAATTGATTCTTCATAGTAATCCCTCTTAGCTGCCCATTACCTTTATCCATTTACTTCATCATTTCTTTCTGATCCTTTAATCTGCCTACCACTTTTTATCCCCCGTTTCGTTAATAGTGTTTCACTAGAAATTCAGTCCTTTAGTTACATAACTTTTCTTCTTGGAGTTGGTCTCTTTCTCTCATTTCTCTTCAGTTGTAAGATTTCACGCACCTTTACGTTAAAACTTCCTGATTTCTCTCTTATTGAACATGGTATTTATTTGCCCATGACCTCTGACACGCTTCTCCTATAATTTCTCCTCATATAATTTCTCCTAATGCTTCTCATTTAATTTCTCATATAAATTAAATAAAAGCAGCGTCCTCTAAGTCTTTGCACAATATAGTTAGGATTTAGCTTCAACGGTATAATCCTTATAGCTCTGTTAATGAGAATCAGGAACTTTGGGACAGAAAAGAAAGCAACTTTCCATAGCCCTTACCCACAGAGCTTTGAAAATACATGTCCCTTCCTGATGAAAGAGCAGTTTCTCTCCAGGTCATCCCAAATGGAAAGAAATATAAATGGAGCACCTATGCAGAGACAGGACAGACAAAGCCTCTGATGAGAGGCCACAATTATTTTTTTTAAATCCTTTTCTAGTTATTATTATTATTGGCCAAGCTTCTTGAAACAAATTGTAAAATTCAAAGAAAAAAAAAAAACTGTACTGGAAGATCTAAAGTATGTAAAGTACTGTGCTCAATAATTGCCGTATGATGTGTTGCAAATACATATTCGCTTGGTCAAATAAAACTGACCGCATACCCAGTCAGACTTTTTTGAATTGTTGATAAGCTGCCTTTGATTTCTGTTGACTAATTAGCCATTAGATGCAAAATCTTTCAAAATAAGGTACACTATTGAAGTATTTGACCAAAGATGGATACAGTTAACTAAATGTAAGTAAATGCCTCTGATTATTTTTGATTCAATGTTCTTGTGAGTGGAGGACTACATGTAAAGGTGATTTTTCCAAATAAGATGGGTAAGTATATTTTCCTTCTGTTTATTAAAGGAAGTATGTTTTGTTCATTAAGACAATGCCTTGATAATGTATACTGTTTCTACGTGTGGCACCACAGCAGCCATTTCATGTATCGTATCTGGATCATCAGTTCGTCTGCAGTGTTAAAGGATTTAAACCTGCCAAATGGTAAGTAACCACAATTCTCAGTAATTTCTGCAGGATTGGAGAGACCTCAGCATCTCACATGATCAGACTGTTAATTGCTAGTAATTATCCATCCCCTTAAGGTCTCTAGCCACAATTTTAATTGCAGAAAAAATATTAAGTTATTAGAGGAGCTGTAGACTTGACTTTACAATCTCGTAATTTATGCATAACTTCAAGCACCTTGGACTAGAGTACTTTTATTTCAGTAATATGCCCCATACCTGGAATTGCTTCTCACCCTATTGCTTTTCTAAGAATGCTGTCACTTAACTCTCTGAGATTTCAAGGTCCGCTACCGCATTTGCATTATTTTTAACTCATCAAATTTTATTTTACTCTCAGATCACCTTTTAGTAAGATCTGAGATACAGACATTTTTACTTTAATAAAATAAAATTTTAGGAATTTAGAAAATTTTATTGATTTAAACTTCCCAGTCTTATTTGAAGACTCTAATTAAGTAAGTTTTGGAAATAAAATTGAGGTATTAGAAAGTAAGTTGAGTAGACTGGGCATATTACCAAAGCTTTAAACTGTAGCTGCTAGAGGAACTCTGATGCCTCCTCTACTGAGTGTGTAAAAACATCACTAGAAATAATGACAATTGTGTCTTTTGCAGGATGTATAGAGGCTATCATCATTTAAAATGCAATGACAGAGCTTTGAATTAGACATGCCAGTCTTGTGGAGACATGTCGGTGGCAGGAGACGCTCACTGCAATTTGTACACAATAATAATGCTGAAAAAGTAATCCGATAGGGAGTTGGGTGGCTCGTTGGTTGGTTTTTGTGGTTTTTTTTTGTTTCTTCTCAAATGGCACTAATCTTTTTTGATCGTAATGACAGATTATAGTTTGTCCTGCCAATAAGAACCACTCCAAAACAGATTTAAGGGAACTGGAATGAGCAAAGTTCGTAAGAGAATAATCCCTAGGTAGAAATTTCATAAACATCTCTAGAACTTAAAGCGACTCACTGCATTTTATGTCTTCTGTTCAGCATATCATTATTTAATTTAATGTAGCACTGATTAAGAAGGACAATGCATTCGATTACCATATTTCTTTTCAAAGAAGCATTTGATTTTGGAAGAGATACTCATTTTTGTTATTTTTTTCATGTAACAGTCATCCCATTAAACTTTCTGGCACAGCAGACTTTGAATCCAGTGAAGAACAAAGATGCTTTCTGTTTAAAACTAAGTTTTAATCTCGAGTCCTGTGTGCTTATGTGTGATCATAGCATCTTTAAAGGTGGGAACATTTGCAATTTGGTGCTTTTTTATTGTTTTTAGGATTCTCCTCCCAAAAGATCAGCGTACTAAAATGCCTGTTGTTGAGATTAATGGTGGCTGTTAGCCATTCAGGCCAGTTGCAAAGCTAGTTATTGCAGGAGATAGAACAACTTCTGCAACAAGAACTTCCACATTCCAAATTATTTCTGCTTCTATATAAATGAGACATTTACTTCTCTACTATTCCCTCACCACTGCAGTAACATACAAAGAGGAGAAAAAAAACGAGGAAAAACAGAGTACTGCAGCTGCTGGAGTCCACTTCTCTCCCTGACAGTGTGCACTACCTCTACTTCATTTTGTGATTTGGAAGGGATCCTGGTCCTCTGCAACTCCCCAGAAATGGAAACTAAGACAGGATTTCTTGTCATTGGCAAAGCTAAAAGGAACATCTTGATATTATTCCACAAATGTATTACTACAAAGGATGGACTAAAGGCTAGAAAGGTTAGCAGATCTGTAGTAGAGTGGAGTAATGATACGGAATAGAGATGCTTTGGAAGGCAAAAGTACTTCAACTTCAAAGGTCACAAATTATATCTGTTCAAGAGGAAAAGGCAAATACTATTAAGGCTTCAACAGTTTATCTCTATTAAAATGCTATTGCAACTTGACAACTCAGTACTGGTAAGAGAAGGTACAGCTTACCATGAACAACAGGGCACTTGTATTACCAACACAATACCAAGAACGGTGCCAGCGTAGCCGCCAAAAAAAAAAAACCCAACAACCTCAAACAGATGGGAACCCCTTAATCCTCTTTCTCATCGTCCTTGACTCTCTCCTAGGTAAATCGACATCTGTTGTCTTGACTGCTGTCTCGACTGCTGAGCATCTCCCGTCTTCCCACGTTCCCAACGGCGAGAAGCAGCATTGCACAGCACTCCGGTCGGTCATGTGAGACACGTACTTATATTCCTCTGCTCGTTTTAAATGTAAACTTTAAAACCCCTCTCAAGCTTCATGTATGGTTGCAGCATCCAGTACTTGTTGGTTCAGAAGCACCAATGGGAAGGAAGCCTGTCATGCTTTAATTTAGCCAAGCTCTCAGATGAGTATTTTTAATACCAAGCACAATGAAAGATTGTTTTTCAGATTCAGAGGTAATTTACGGGGAAATTAAGCAACGGGGACACTTTCAGTGGCAGACAAGTGTATTCCTAAGCGTGGTGTTAAGACACTGAAAACTAGGCTGCATAACAAAATATGGAAGCAGGATTTTAGAGTGGTTAAACTGCCTGATAACCCTGAATAGAGAAATGCAAATTCTTATTCTATGAACAAGATACAGATCTAGATCAGGTTGCCCAGAGAGGTGGTGGATGCCCCGTCCCTGGAAATGTTCAAGGCCAGGTTGGATGAAGCTCTGAGAAACCTGATCTAGTCGGGGATATCCCTGCTCCTTGCAGGGGGGTTGGACTAGATGGCCTTTGAGGGTCCCTTCCAACCCAAACCATTCTATGATTCTAGAAAAATCTATTTGAGACATGTATAAACAGGGAAAGAAATGAAAAATGAGACTAGGCCCCAATAGAAATGCAACATGATACTATTTAAAGAGCAAGTCGTGAGGCAGAAATGTGAGAATAATTAAGTTACTGTTTTAAGCTAATGCAAAGATACAATGTACCGTATATATTGTTATTAAAATGTTTTTTATGTCACTGGAAATCTTTACACTCATATTTTTAATAATTGACGCAGAAATTTGGGTATTTCCCTAGAATGTAAGAGGTAGGATGGAAGTTAGGGTGACATGAATGCATACAGTTCCAGATAGAAGCCACACAGGGGAGAAAACCGGAGTCCTCATCCAGTTTGTCAGGCATGCTCTCAAAGGATGGCCGTCTATCATGACTGCATGCAGCAGTGCCACCTGGTGACCAATGCGATGACAAATTCCTCTTACTACATAGCACAGAAAATTACTGCATGAAATAATAGCATTTTCTTTCTTTTTTAATATGCATATTAAAGCTTACTGTTCCAAAACTCAATGTGTGAAGAACAAAGCTGACACTGAAATTTCCAATTTGTAAATACAACAATATTTGTAGTATAAGCACTAACAGTATTTGGAAACTGTGGCACCTACACATACTGAACAGAAATGGTTCTCAAGTTAGGGCAGCTGAAGAGGAAAATGCAGTGCAGGGAAGAGGAAACCCAAATCCACTAAAATTAGCCTTCATGGACATCAGCACTCTCAGCTTCCTTACTTTCTCAGTGACACAAAGTCATAAGTAATTAACAGACATATCCCAGTAACTCAGGTAATTTTTCTACCATCTTTCAGAAAAGCCATGCAAATGGGAGTGGGGAAGTCTTTCAAAGCACCCAGGACTGGGGATGAGGAGTGCTGAGCACCATCGCTGTGACAGGCACGCACCCTCATGCACTCAAGCACCAAGAGTGGAACTGGGTAAGTATGTATGGACAGTGCTGCACGGTAGAAGCACAAGTGAAGGAAACCTTTGGCCAAAAGCGCAGGGTGACAAGCAAATCTAGTTGTTTACGAGGTGACTGAGCCTCAGGAAGGGAGGACTGTAACAGCATACCACGCAAGCTCAACCCAGGTTGAGGTGCTCGTGTCACGTCACGTACTCGCCTGCGGAGATCCAACTTCCTGAGTGAATGCCCAGTACGCTAGCAGCCCAAACAACGGGCATATGACATTTTACTAAAAGTCTCTCTGAGAAAGGAGCACTACCATCATCAATCACAGGGTACTAGATAGGATAGGAGCTGCTGAATTTTAAGCCGTCCCCCCGCTGTTGCAAAAGTTATTCAAAGATGGGGATTTTTTATTTTTTTTTTTTTTTTCTGCAGGTAGATTAAATGACTCTGGCACTTTTGTGTGTTATTCTAGTACCCGCAAGGGCTAAACAGAAAAACCTTGCATGCCTCTGCAATGGTCTGGAAATTACCCTCTCATTATACCCATAGTTAAGAGGGTAATAAAACACTCAAATATGCTAGGGAACAGGGCAAGCAGGAAGAAGAAACAACATTCTTCCTCTCCCCCAATTTATCATCTCTCTAGCTTTGTTTTTAATTGGTCCAAGCTAATATATCTTCAGCTGTTCAAATAGAGTGCAAAGGCTTGAAAACAGGAAGGTAAAAAATAAAGGGGGATGGGCTCACAGTAAACAACAAGGTTACACACCTTTAAAATGTGATTATAAATGTGCAGAATTTAAAAATGTGGTTTAGAACGTGCAAGAAAACAACACAAAAAAAACCAGAAGTCACATAATGAAGACAACAGTCATTGCCAGGTTGTTCCTTCATCATTCTCTCCCTTGGGTTTGTTTACTGTGTAAGACCCTTTTTTCTCCCCTCTTCCTTCCTCTTGCCTTGTTACAAGCAAGTTTACTTGTCTCCTGAATACAGTTAAGGACAGAAAAACACTTGAATGCAATTTTCTGCAAAATTTCATTAATCACATATGTCCTCTGTCTTTTGCTGGTTCAGTACAACGTTTTGTCCAGCTGTAAGTAATCGATACAAATACTCCTTGCAGTCTGTAGTTATCCCTCAGCTCCTCGGTACCCCATCACAGAGAAAGACTGCGTATGTCTGAACTTCATCCTAATTTAATAAGGAAAGAAGTCTAGTCATAGTCTAGTCCTGAACTTTACCCATGACAGTATTTATGAGACCAACTTTCATGCACTAGGCTTAAAACAAAACACAGACTGTCTTTATCTTTGTTACCTGTATGTTTAATGACTGTTTGTGGACTTACAAAAATATTCATGTTATACAGTTTCATGTTAATCAACCGGAAGAATTAGTAACACACAAGGACTCCTGATTCTCTTTGAAAAGATCTATTTTCTGCACATATAGACAAACAGTTCAATGGCTTGTTTGAACATGTTAATATTGCTACTCTGCAAACTGTTAGGCTGTTGGGTTTTTTTTGTTTTGTTTTGGTTTGGTTTTTTTAAGTAAAGTACTTAATTCTTCCATTACTCAGTATAGGAATTCCTACTGATAACAATCAGGACAAATCTCATTTGAGTACATAGCCAACTTTTAATCACATCTCCTAGATGTCCATAAACACATCTGAAAATTCTCAGACAGTAAACCAGTAGAGCACACATGTCCAGGCACCTTCCAGGCAGAGTTACAATATGGAGTTCAGGGACATTTCAAAAATATTCAGTAGCATTTCTAGAATATTTGAGTTGACAAAATATAAGTTAAACTTGTCAAAGGTTGCCAACTTCCTCTTCTTGATGATGGACCAAGTAAAAATGGTAACTGAAAGTTTCCTCATTACCTTCCAGCATCTACTAAATTGTTGTTTCCAGAAGTTAAGACATGATTAATTAAATCTTCCTTTCCATCCAGTTCCAATGAAGGCACAAATATTTCCAGCTATATGGAGAACTTAAGTGCATTAGAACAAATTGGAAGTATTTGTAAGGCTCAAGCTTTACTAAAAAAAAAAAAAGTGTTATTTTTCTGGAAATCTTGCATTGATGTAAACCAATTAGTTGGCCTAGTTCACTAGGTCAAAGCATGACAATGTTTTCCAGTTACAGCAGCCTTACATTGCAACTTCAGCCCCAAGCCCTTACAGGCAGACAAGCGAAAAGGCCAACGGAAAAATCTTTTCCTGAGACTATTTTGTGACATTACATTGAGAGGGTCCCAGAAAAGAGCAGTCTGCTCTCCCCAGCCACAAAGTGAACACCTTGGACTTCAGCAGCACGAAGGAAGTATCATCCGGATCAATGGCTATGGCCTAAAACGTTTACTATCTTTTGTTAAAGCCAACACTGTTTCACTTATTTGTGCTTCTAAGCAATTCCGAGTACTGTTTTTATGCACCATGCATAATGCCAAAATACTGGAGGTGTATCTCTCTTTACTGAAAGTATTGCATTACGCAATATGCACATGTGCTGCAGTTTATTTTCACAACACAAAAAGGCAAAGGCAAGCATAACCTGCATCAATGACTTTCAGTCAGCTTCTAACAGAAAAAAAAAAAAATTAAATTAAAAAGTCTAAGTGAGTAGAAAGGTAGTTGTTCTCACTTAAAGGGGCCTGAAATCACTTGAGGATCTGTCGCAGCAAAACTGGTTCACCGTCTCTACCATTCTGAAGTTGCAGCATTAAACTTCAGTCTGCTTATCAGGATGAATTGTCTCTCTTCAGATTTACTTGCTCCACCACACCACCAGCACATCTTGAAATGCAACAGTATTGTTTTTATTACATCCCACTATATTTGCAGTTTGTGTTTGGTTTATGGAAAATACAAGAAAAAAACAAAACAATAAAAAAAAGGAAGCATGCAAGCATGCTGGATTTATCACTCTCCCTTTGGAAGTGCACCCATTCTTCAGAATCAAAGTCAAGATTTTTCTGGTTAGGACATTCTCTGAGAGTGAGCATGCGCAACACAGTCCAGTGGATTCCTGCCACACAATACAAGCAAAGAAATCCTGCTGAATTTTCATGTGTTCCTTTCTCTGATGTGCTTGGCTAACACTTCAGCCTGAATTTTCAAGTTTCCTCTTGACTTTCCTGGTTCAGAGCTTGGAGTGAGGCAAATACATCAATATTTTAATTTAATAAGAAAGCAGACTGCTGATTAGAACATCAAGCAGAGTGCCACACATTAGAGTTGGATTAAATGCAAAGGAAGAAATATATTCAAATACTTCTGAATTAAATTCACCTTTCTACTTTTATTTAAAATTACCCTGTGGGCTTCATTTCAGAGAATAAATTTTGGGTGTGCAGAAAAGCTTAATGCATTAACTCCATTTTTATAAGCCTAGGTCATGGGAAATAAGTATTTGAAATAAATAAGCTGTTAGGAACAGAACATTCTCCAGTTATTAAAAGAAGACCGGAAGCTAGGTCTGCAAATACCTGCAACTACCTACTTGACTTTGCTATTCTTCAGGAATAACTGTATGCTTGTTATGCGTAACTTCATATACTCCTTGTACTTAATATTGTCGAGTCCAAGCGCATCTCAATTTTACAGACAACACTGGTAACATGGGATCTGCACTTCTCTCACTATCTTCCCAGTCAACATTTTCAGGTGTCTTTCTGCACTCCAGAGTTAAATATGTACTTTCTTACATGTAGTTCTTTACTCTTGGATATTAGAAAGTCTACAGTGATGCTTCTCTGTACACGTCCTGATCTTTTGTCTACCAAAGCTGAACTTATTTTCACAAGCACTGCAGAGCTGGCTTCAAGTGAAGTACTCAAAAGTGAAGAAATCTTCACAGCAATGCAAGGATGATGCTGACAAATACCTGTCAAAGAGACAAGGATACATACCTTGCTGAACAATGGCACTTTATTCCCTGTATAGAACGGAAAGTTTACTTGATCTAAGTCTGTCCGAAGTTTCAGTGTAAATAAAAGTTCTCCTCAAACTGTTTCAAGGACGGCTGCCATTTCCTTGAATTGTCTGAAGAAGTTCTAAAAAGCAAGAGTTAAGATAAATTTTAGTTGCTTGAAGAAAAGCTCAAACTGTAGTTCAAACTAGCATGGTAGACAAAAATCACAATCCATGTTTTTCAAAAGCCCTCTTTCCTCCAGTTACAATTCGCAGCTTTAACTGAAATATTCTGCTTTTTTTTTTTTGTGGGCCGGTTGGCATTCAGGTACATTCATTATTAAATCTACAGAGGTGATGCCTTACTTGCATGGGTTTGCCCATTAATAGGGGAAGACGCTATGAAAGAAAAAGAGAAAGTAGCTCTCACACCACAATAAAAAAAAACCACACCAAAACAGCTCCTCATGCACATTTCTATTCCCAGCCGAAATAATCCAGGCTTCTCAAGTATAGCATCCATTTCTTATAGTAGTTGAACAGCAAATTATTAAATAGTTTTCAACCAGAATGAATACATTTCACAATACCAAAGGATTCAGAATCTTTCTCAAATTCCTTCTAGTCCAACTCCAATAATTTATTTATATGTAAGCTTGTACAATATTCTAAGTGATGTATTTGCCCTTTAAATAGGACAACAGAAGCACCACGTTTATGCAAAATTAAACAAAGTTATATAAGTTTATAAATTAAAGCATAGCAGTGAAGAGCCAGTGACAAAGCAGGGTGACCTCCATTCCTAATAATTAGCAAATGTTAGGCTTAACCCAAGTTTTAGATTTTGAGGCGGGGGAACAGTTCCATAGAGTTAGAATATTCCATCCATTTCTAGTAAGGGAGAGTGACAGCTGACAAGGAAGATGTAAAAGTCTTTACACCATCAGTTGTTAGATTATTTGTAAGAGAACAGATTAAGTACTGCTAAATTAACATTTTCGGATAAGTGATGAAGAACTACATGCTATGAAATAAGTATTTAGCTTCAGTGTTTTAAATAATTACTAACTGCTTCATCTTTGAATGATTGTATTAGTAAATAACCACCACAAACATATGCATCAAGGTATACAGTTGATCCTTTATAATGTCACTGTTGTTTTAAAAGACTGAATCGAGTAACAGTGATTACAGACCTTGAACTGTGGTATCGTCATTTCAAAAGATTTCTCTGTTATTTGTCCTGAAGGGTCTGCCACTGTTAGCGTCACTGCAACGTAAGGATACTTCAGAGACCTGCAGGTGTCAGAGCTCATCGCAACTCCCAGTTTCCATTTAAGATCTACAAACTACAGTGAAGAACAGCATTGGAAAAGCGTTAAAGAAAGATCTAGCCTACCATTGCTATTCTGTTGGAGGGTTGTTTTACAGACAATATAGGACATCTAGAGCCTCTACTCAAATGGGAAACAAACATACACGTTCAGATATTATTGTGAATACAGAAATGTCTGCCCTTCCTTTTAAGGGGGGGAGGAATAAATCTAATAAGTTATTTCACTTAATCTGTTTTCCTTATTCAAATACTGTTGATATTCAGTCTATTTAAAGAAGTTCTAGTAATAGGAGCTTGAGACACTTCTTTTTTTAGAAGTTTCTAAATCAAGTGGAAATACGATAAAAACCTCAGACAGTGCACAAAAAATTTATAATAGCAATAATGGAAAAATTAAAACATTTCATAACTGTATTTTAGATAACTCAAAGTACATAATAAATACATTTCAGACAGGTAAGTTAACATTTTTAGCCTTTATGATAAGCAGAACTGTTGAATAAAGAAGTTAAGCTTATTATCAAGCTTCAAAGATCTGGTTTTTTCCTAATTCCGTACTCTTTTAAAAAAGATATGAAAATGCAAATACACACTTATTTTTTTCAAAAAGGAAATTGACAGACAGTATCTTAAAAGTTTAAAATGAAGGGAGACAAAGAATAAAACAATCAAGTGCTGATGTCACAAAGTCTAAAGAACACTTCAAATTACATTTAAAACAGATTTACATAAACAGCTAATGCAGTTGTCTGCCACACTGACTGCCACTCACTAGTGGCAGTCTCACCGCCTAATAGCACTATGCCTACTCACTGCCTAATAGTACTACGAAGCACTAATTTCTAAAGAGGTATGAAATGTGCATTTATCATCCAAACAACAATATTAGAAAACTGGTCAGCATTTAGAAAACCTTTATCATATGTGCTTCTTTATCCAGGTAGACATTTGGCAACATATATACAGGAAAGCTTCCGGCAGTCAAGATACCATCACGTGCTTGACAGTACAACACACACAATGAAGCACTGACATTTCTGAGGAGTTAAGAGTTTGCTCAACTGCACTTTGTCATTTAGTTACCTGCCCCACTGCGGTCGTATTTTGCTCATCTTCTGACACGCTAATGGATTTGCCCTGCTCGTTCCATACGTGACGAATAACTTGAACTGCGTGTTTCGGCAGCGTGCTGACCGCATTGCCCAAGGTGCTGACAAGTTCTTCCGTAGAGAGATTGTTTCGGGCTGCTGTGCTACAGGTATATCCAAGGAACACCGCATCAATTTAATTCTCCAAGAATTTAATAAAATATGTCACTTCACCACAAATACACATTAGTAAATTTCTGCTTTAAGTTTCTATGTACTTTACAACAATTAGGCAGCCTGTGATTTTTCCTTCCAGAATAATTTACTAATCTTTTGTAGCCACATGCAAAAAAAACAACATGACTTGAGTTTTAATGTGCCTTAATAGGCAGAGACCAAGCTTTGCTGGGCTTGCACAACTTGTAACATTAAAATAAAAATAATTGCAGCCTCCAAGTGCTGTTGCAACTAAAAAGAAAGGCATAATTCAGTTAAAGTTCTGTGCATACGGCAGTTAAATAATGTCATTACTTTAGAAACAAGGCAGTTTAATTAAACATTTAGGAGAGGTAATTTAAGTGTCACCAAAAAGGCAAGTAAGGACCTCTAGGTAATGGTATAATTGGTACTAAAAGGACTCAATGATCCGATAAATCCTTTTCAAGGCAGCAAGTCTAGAGGAAAATTGCCACTTGATTTCCTCTACAGAAACAGGTAAAAAAAAAAAAAAAAAAAATTCCCCACTCTAGGTTTGTTCATGCAGATCCACTCCTTTTAGAGACATTAAAAAAAATTTTAAAAGAGTTGGTCCTCCAAGTAGCATGGTCTAATATAATTTAAGGCTTTATATTTTACAGAAGAAAGAGTAGTACGTTAAATTTCTACTGGCATATTTTCTTGACTCATATTGATTTTGATGTTACATACAATGCTTAGATACTAGATATTAAGAAAACCAAGCAAGACCCTGAAAATTTTACCTTTCTGAAACCAGAAAAACTTCCAGCAAAACAGCAGCTGAAAATACTACCCAAAAACTCTACTTTTATCACAGCAGAGTTCAACACTATAAAACTGTGTGCCTTTCAAACCGGCGTAAGTGCTGGTTTCTAATCTCTAAGAAACCAGAAACACACTTCCAGGCAAAGGCCTAGCTGACTTAGCACTAGAACTGCGCTTAACTTCCTGTCTGTGAGCTTTGAACAACTGGCAAAATAAAAAAGGATCTTAAAACAATTTCCTCTCTTTAGATTTTTTTTTTTATTATTATTACAAGAAGTTAGTCTATATATTACCTACACATTTTTCAACTTTAAAAAGGTAAACTAAATTCTTTTTTGTGTGCTGAGTTACAAACTTTTGCTCTGTTCCCAAATCAGTTCATTTTATACCCACATCTGATGTCACTTTTTAATACCGCTATTTAGTTGGCGTGGAGGGAAAAACAACATGAGGCAAAGTAAACTATTTTGTGCTTACCTAAAGAGAAAGGAAACTATGTTAGTTATTTTTGCCAGGTCACGAACATTAATCTCGATCCCAGATGTTTGAATTCTCTAGAAACAGAATGTTCAAAATTACAAATAATAATATATTATGCATTAATTAAAAAAAAACTCTTTATATATATATATACACACACACTCTAAAAAAATTTGACTTAAGGAATCTATCCTTCACAGCATATCCAGCTAATATACTTGCTTATAAGTGCTAATATCCAAACCTACCTCACACAGTTCAGCTGTATTTACACCTGGGATCTTATGGTTCAGATGTTGAACTATTTGTTCACACTGTAAAGAAAGTAAGTTTGAAAAGATTCTTAAAGCATATTTTAATATACAAGACAAAGTTAGTTTGAATACTTGTAGATTACAAAACAAAAAAAGATGACTATTTAATGCAGAAATTGACAACAGGAGGATGCTTTAGATGCAGAGTGAAGAATAAAGTAATTGAAGTGATCGATTTAAAAATTACATCAAATCCAAGAAATCTAAATAAACTCAGTCAAAACTTTTAGTTACTACCTCACTAGTTATTCCCACTTAACATACCATTTTCTTACTAATTAACAGTTCATCCTGTTCAAGTGCACACTACAGCAAATAGAAGCTGAATGCTTTCTAGGCAAGCTAGCTGAGTATTAGCAAAAATACATTTTGAAAACTCTTCCATGATAGAAACGTATATTTAAAACAATCCCATTTCTCTGAGCAGGACTGGTCCATTTTATGAATCACATAAATCTCAGTTACTGCATACATAAGATTCCCTTTGCAACAGACAAAAACCAAAAGAGCTTGAACAAAAAGGTTTCCTAGAATCAAAGAGTACCAGAAGCCCTTCGACATCCCATCTATCACCCTACTTACCAGTTCTGCAAAAAAGTCTTGAGGTATTAAATTAATCTTATCTGCTGCACCACCAACATCTGAAAAACACACGCAGCAGTGATCAGAAGCACATTCTTAAGATGTTATAGTAACAAATCTAATCTCTCTCTGAAGAATTCCTAGGTCATCATGCATGTGTTTACCTTAAAAGCAAAGCTCTCTTTAAGGGAGTTTGTCCTGAATTGCATTAACTTGCTCAGCATCCCAAGTCAAGTCTAACAGGAGTGACTCCGTAAGGCCTCAGAGCCCCAGACTGAGTCTATGCAACTGCACAGTTTGACGGCCCTGAATAACGCCCCCGACCCCGTGAAGCACTACCTGCGCCGAGCCCCTCAGCTTATGGGGAAGCCGGCCATGCCCAGCGCTGCCCTCCGGCACAGGCAACACAGCACCGCTGCTCTCCGCAAGGCTACGCTGCCTCATCCAGGCCGCCTCCCGGCAGCGAAGCCCCCAGGACGGCCCGCGGAGAGCTCAGGAAAGTGTGTGTGTATCCCCCCCCCCCACCTCGCCGGCCCACCACAGGCCTTTGGCAGGACCCCCCGGGAACGGCTCGCCCCGGGCCCCGGCTGGAGTGGCTCGGCGGGGCGGCCCCCCGACCGCCCTCACGAGGGGGGCAGAGCCCGC
>WHYT01016687.1:18811-45434 GCA_009806455.1 Tetrax tetrax
CTTCCTCTGCTCCGGTTCCGCCTGCCGCTCCGGTGCGTGGGAGAGGTGTGCGTGGGGGCGCGGGAGGGTTGGTTTCTTCTCTGCCTTTTCCCCCCCCCCCTTTCCCGCGCGGCTCGGTGGTGCGGTCCCGGGTCAGGTGTGAGGCGAGGCGGCGTGAGGCGCTGTCAGTGCCGCGCTGCCAGCTTCAGTCCAGTGCCGGTACCGGAAAGCCCCCCCGCTGCCGCCATGGAGCCCCATCGCTGGTTGCCCCTGGAAGCTAACCCCGACGTGAGTGCCCGGTTCGGGGTGGTAGGGGAGCTGCCGAGTGCGCGGACGGGCTGGCTGGCTGCCGGCGGGACGGAGGGAGGATGGCGGAGAGGAGAGGGCTCGGGCCGCTCCGGGCTCGGCGTCGCGGGCTGAGGGAGGGCTGAGGCGGGGGGGGCTTCGCCCGTGGATCTGACTGGGGTCTTAACTCCCCTCTGTTTTCTGCTTGCTTTTCAGGTCACGAATCAGGTAAGCAGCTTTTATTTGAGGTAACCTTTAGTCATCCTGCAGCTTCAGGCCCGTTTTATTTCATTTTCATGTAGTTAAGGCTCCTGCCTCTCCAAGGAGAGTAACCCCTTCCTCCCCCGCGGGTGTCTGCGCTGAGTCCCCTGATACCGGACCTTACTGACACCTCCTGAAACCTCTGAGTACACAGTGTCATTTAAAGATACTAGATGACAGAAAAAAAAAAAAAAAAAGAGTAAAGGAAAAGAGAATAAATTTGGTCTGGCTATTAATGTAATGTAATCTCTGATGTGTTTCAAGGTGGATTTTAATTCATTAATTAATGGTTAAAGCATTATTATGTTGTTACATATAATGTATGCCATTTCTCAACCTGTGCGTGATGGCTCTGTGCACTTGTATGGATCTGCTTACATCTCTGTGTCGCAGTCTTTTCCTTCTTTGGCTGACCATAAGAAAATAATGTAATTTTTACCATATTTGTAATTTGCAGTTTATTCATGGCAATATCTGCATGATTTGTTCTTGCTGGTGTTGTTAGTGTAGTAGAATCCACACTAGAGAAAGGAAGCTTGTGATAGTCCACAAAACCGTGTAAGTGCTAGGTAAACTAGCTGAAAGGAAATCACACATGCTCCAACGCTGCAGCGTGTTCTCTGTCATAATTCTGAGTATCTTTAGTAAGCATTAGAGGTCAGATGTTGATCCCAGCAGGCCTGTTGATAATGCTAAGGATGGTGTTTAAGCCAAAAGACTCTGAACCTTCCAGCAGTCAAGTGACCTTTTTAAAACTACATTATTGAAACATATTGGAAATTAGGAATTTCCATGTATGAAGAATGTATTTTTTTTTATTGTTGCTGTAATATACTGAGAGTGAAGAGTTACGTGATGCTGGGTCATTTTGTACTTGGTTCTATAGTTTCCAAGGACAAATAATTTTACAGTTCCTACAATGTTGCTGCTGTGGAGCAGTTTGAGAAGTTTTTAATCTCAGTCTTGAGTTACAATTAACAGCCTTTCCTAGGAGCTTTTCTCCACTGTATGCTATAATTTTCTTATGTTTTAGAGGTTGGGGTTTTTTTTTAATTTTTAAATTGATATACTAAATTCCAGTTTGGAAGAAAATAAATGCGAATAAATATATAGTCGAATTTTAAATTCTTTAACTTCTTCTCACTTTCCAGATGTTGAGATGAGCTTATCATGGTACAAATAAAGTCTTCTGTCAGTTGTAAAGTAGAAATTGAGGAGGAAAAACTAGTGACTTTTTCCAAATATCTGAATTATCTTGTATCACTACATGTTTATATTATATTGAGAAAATCCTAGAATGTTAATTGAATGATTTGCGTTTTCAAAACCTCTCTCTTGCCCATTGGCTTTGCGTCGATGATGGATGATATCTGTCAATTGTGGATAATCTTGGATTATAGGAACTTTTACTCTGCAAGGATTTTCTTGTTAATATTTCTGTACAGAAAAGACCACTTTAGACCAGGGAGACTTCCCTATTCACTATATTTTGCCAGTCTTAACTGAGCAGTGGTCGTTGCTATCTAGACTGAGAGGTGTATTTTTAAAATTAAAAAAAAAAAAAAAAAGGGGGGGAGGAAAAAATGGCCAGTGTTCAATATGAATACACCACACATTATTAGTCATTGTTCTTTTAATCTCATCAGTACACTGGTAAACTGTCTAATAACAAGGCTGTTAGTCACGAGTTATTCATATCCTGCTTAAAACAACAATAATAATAATTTGATATTCAAATGAAGTTGTGAAAATGTTTTTAAAAAATCTCAGTTAATTGCAGGGACAGGTATTTTTTTTGTATGTACTTTGTGCTGCGCTCTGTAAAATATTCAAAAATTCTTCAGAATTAAAAAAAATTATGTGCTAATAGCTGTAATACTTACGTCTAGTAGTAGTTTAATACATGTAGTTCTTCACATAGATACCTATCCATGTGTTTCTTGGTGGGGTTTTTTTATATTTTTTTTTTAATTGTATTTTATTTGTTTTACTTGAGTGTTAGACTATCCTTGAAACATGCTGGTTCTGTTAGGGTTAATGTTACTGCTAAGTGTGCTAGTGAACTCTTAAAACCCTGCAAAATTCCAGTCACCTATAAGATGCGTGGATTCCTAAGTATTTGTCAGAACTGTCATTATGAATTAACAAACGCTTATCCTAATTTTATTATTGTCCCAATAATTTTATTCCCTTGTAAAATAGCAACTAGAAAGGAAATGCACTAAATGCAGGCTCATTTGCTTTTAATGTGTTCCTACCAAACTGTGTGCTCTCTAGTTTTGAAATGTAGGTTGCAACCATAAGAGACTCGATCTCTGTGGTAGAAATTCAGACAATAATGGAGAACTACTATGTTTCCGTTGTAGGGTGTGTGAAATCTTTCTAAAATATCCTGAAAGTTTTTCTTTGTCTGAAAGCGTTTATGTTTTATTTTATTATGTAAAGTTTGCAAATTGCTAAATCCTTAGCATATATAGGATCTATCTATGTGCATATGTGTTAGAATTATTTAAAGGTTCAGCAGCTGGCTGGTGAGGATAAACAGAAATGTTTTTTCAGAATCTTAAAGATTTCCAGTGGCAGTGGCTTGGAATACCACAGCCATATATCTGTAGTGAGCTTTTTAAGAGGGAAGTCAGCATAATTAAGTGTACTATATAGTGCTAATTTAATTGTCACAATACTTCCCCCTCCACCCCTTCTGCAGTCTGATGGGATGAATTGTTAGTCCACCTCTGATACAGAAAAAGTTGATGATTCAGCATTCACAAAGTTCCACTTTGTGCACAGTGATGTCAGGGAATGGTTTCTTCTCTTTGACCTTCAACTGGGGGGCCTGATGTGACCAGTGGTACCCTTCTTCCTGAATCTTTTGCGAGATTTTCCCCACTGATGGGAGAGGGAAAGCCAGAAAATGGGGTTTATCTGCCCACTGTTTACCAGATTATATTTGACAGTGTCTCTTGTTCTCAATTTCTTCTACCACAAAGAAGAAAAAAAAAGAAAGGTCAAGATTGCATACAAATTTTTGGAGTGAAAAGATCAGATACGAGCTGATTGTTCTTCATCATGATGTTACTTCGTTCTGGCTTGCAACCCATGATTGATTCCCTAGCAGGTGTAGATGAACAAAAAAAGTAGTACTGATGGATACCTTTCTTGATTTTCCATGATCTCACATTCTAAGAAATTATCCTTACTTCCTAGATAAAATACCATGTCAACTCATGCCTTTGTTATATCCAGATAAGGATGGAGTAATCGACTGCATCTGATTATAAAGCTCAAGTACTGGCTTTGGGTAGTTCAGAGTTGAACTACTGAGAGCTGGCTGAGGCTTGGGTTTCCCTTGCCACATAGAGCTTACTTGCCAGTTCTTAGCTACCTTCCAGCATTATTTTCAGGCCTTTGATCCCACTTTTCTTTTTTTAAAACCATTAAGGTACTGAGTCAGCTACATAAAGAAATTAATTTTAGTCCATGGATGCCCTTGACAGCTGTAGCTTTAAAGTCACCGGGGCAATAAAGATCATGAAATGTAGAAGAAGTGGCAGAAACTGGATACAGCTAGTCTTCACCCAGTTATAGAACATGTTTCTCAAGGGTGTCAGGCAAATACAGAGATTAATTAAGTATCTTGGGGAAACAAACTGTACTCTTCCTAAAAGATCTGTCAAAAAGATCAACTCTGCAACACTGTCACAAGCTTTCCCAAAAGAAAGCAACAGCGATCTAAGCAATTGAAATGTAGTGCTTACTATTCCTGAAGTGTGTTGGGTGCTAGCACTTGTAGATGAGCTACTGTGTTGGAGTGAAAGCATGTTGAATGTGAAGAAACAGAAATATCCTTCTGAAAATGCTTAGCTAAGCTTACTTATTTTTAGTTGGGGATGAGGGAGTGGAATTTAACTCTTCTGTTGTAAGAAAACTGGAAATAGTGAAGACAGTGTGCAGCCTGTTATTATGAGTGTAGCCTCAGAAAGTGGAAGACCAGGACTCAGTTTGTGTCGTTCTGCAAAAAGGATGCCCCCGAAAGCCTTCTACAGAGCCAGCAATGGGGAAGTGGCACAGCATACCGAAGAATAAGCTCAAAGACAAATATGAAAGGATTGCAGACGTCCACTAAGAGATTAGTTGTTGAATGGCTTCTTCTAGTTTAAAATATCACAAGCTATATAGTTTAAAATATCTCAAGCTATTTAAATTAGATATTAGGAAATTTTTTTTTTTACAATGTGAGTTATAGAACACTGGAACAGGTTGCCCAGAGAGGTGGTGGATGCCCCATCCCTGGAAACGTTCAAGGCCAGGCTGGATGAGGCTCTGAGCAACCTGATCTAGTCAGGGATGTCCCTGCTCCTTGCAGGGGGGTTGGACTAGATGGCCTTTGAAGGTCCCTTCCAACCCTAACCATTCTATGATTCTATCTCTGAGTTTAAGTAGGTAGATATGTTACAAAGGGAAAACTGCAACTTATTTTGGAGTTTAAAGCATTATACATGTGAATAGCTGAAAGATTGACTTAGATCTGTCCTTGTTCATTACTCAGTAACTAAAAGCTAAGAAACCCACGTATTTTATTCCTCTATTTGTACTTGCCTCTTCTGGCCTTTTATTATGCTGTTTTTTTTTCTCAGTTTCTTGTTTCTGTTTCAATTAAATACACTAAAATTTTTAACAAGGAAAGCCTTACTCTCTTGAACACTGTTTAAGTGAATGGGGTGCCACAGAGTGGAAAGCAAGTGATAGTGGTTCATGCAGTAGGTTATCTTGTTGTACTGAAGATGCTGTTCCTTGCTTCCCCATTGTCCTTGGCTTAAAGGATCAGCAGAATCAGTAGAATCTGGTGGTTGATTTAGTACACTGTAAAAATTATTGAATATTTAAGGTTGGAAAAGAACTCCAGGATCAAGTCCAACCATAAAAATAACATGTATAACAGTTTATTTGGAAGAGCAGATTGATCCGTCTCGTGCTCACTAGGTAATTGTTTGGATCATAGAAACAGGTCTTTAAGTGTTTTTCACAGCATAACGTGGTGTCCTGTTTTGAACCACACCTCAGGACTCCCTTCGCTAAACCACTCGCTGGGGCAGTTTCAGAGGAAGCCTGGGTCAGCTGGTTAGCCTGGCTTTCTGTGCGCTCTGCGTTGCTGCCTGGGTGATGTCGTGTTCAATATATACGACAGCACCTGGGCATACTGAGTATTAAGTTTCAAAATTGCTTGATGGATATTTTAAAAATATATACTTCTCATTGTGAAGATCAGGAGCTCTAACTGTAAGTCAGTGCTGCTCTTTTAAACACTTTGAAGAAACTAACAGAACTGGGAGGAAAATAATTTTGTGGGTGTAAAATTTATCACATTTTTTTATGAAGTTGAAAGTGTTATCTTTTTCTTGGTTGCAAATTCTGAAAAAAAGAGTTTAAAAAATAACGATGATAAATGGGCCATATTATTTGAACTTTATTATGAAGTCCTGAAATACAGCATTTGAGGATATAAAAGAATTTGTAATAAATCTTGAATTTCCCAAGTAGATATATTAAAATGGAGCATCTCTTGTTTGAGCAAGACCATGTTGTGGCCACTATAAGTGAGGAGTAGCTAGTCAAGAAGAATAATGCACCTGTTGTAAGTTACATGCCTGTAACTTGCTTTTGGTATGCCTTTTGACCTGCTTATGGAACTACAGTTTCTACAGCTGCTGCCATCTTGTCACGTCAGTCATTTCTATTAGTGGTCTGAAAGATAGCTTCTCTAAAATGTATTGGAAAGTGATCCCCTCATTTTAATTCCATAAATACCATAATGAAAGAATTAAGAAATAATATCCTTATAATGCCCAAAAAATAAAATAGTGTTTGGGTAGTTCCCTTATTTCTATAAATGAATTTCACTTCAAAGACAAATGTTTTTGTAATGTGCCTCTAGAAATTATATCTAAAGAATCCAAACCAAAATATTATGTGTTTATATTTATAATATAGATTACTTCAATATTAATTGGATACTTAACAGGCTGACTATAACCATCTTTCTAGATTTATATAAATTGTAATGTAAGTCTTTCTCTTATTGTTTTTTTTCTGTTTCTTGGTGATAATTCCATCAGACACATTTTATACAGTGTCTTACTACATTCTAGGGAAAAAGATTAGCTTCAATTTAACAACATGCCAAAAATTCCTATGCTTTAATGAAAAAGTCACAAAATATTGATTGTGTTAATTGATTTATTTAGATATCGTCCTTCCAGTTTCCTAAAGCCATAGGCATGTTTTGTTTTTGTGGAAGAAAGTCTTAACTGTGGTTTTGTTGTGATACAGCCATGCTTTCATCCGCTCATGAGAAGTACAATAAAATCTAGACTCTGTTAGTGTCTCTGTTTGTATTTGCATTTAGAAGAGGATTACAACAGTTGGTTCTTCCCACAAAAGCTCTTTGACTTTTATATCTGAGTGTCTGGAAATGTTTGTGCATTTTGCCAGTTTTATGTTTTCGTGGTTCCAACTTGTATACAAATACCACAGTGAAATGTGGAAAACTCAAAAGTCTTGAGTATGATGTAGTGTTTAGAATGTGCTATTCTTGAAATATTTGCAAATGCCATCCAACTTTAATTGCACCTGAATTTCAAAGTCCATTTTATTTCAGTGTTAGTCCTCATGTTGTTTTTACAAGCAAGTGACAAAGTGCAAAAGAGCATCGCTATTTCAGACAATACTTAAATTGTGCATTAACTGCTTCAGAAGTTTTCTGTTAAAATAAATTGCACCCTTACTTTTTTTTTTTCTTGTCCCACTTACCCTTTCCACATCTCCATCAACCCCATAAATCAAATCTTCCTACTGGCTATTTAACTGTGTTGTCAGAAATACTATTTTAAACTACTGAAGTCAGGTTGCCTGGGTTACTGGATTGGCTTTGTCCACTGGGTTTCCATTCTACCGTTGAAGATCTTTACAAATAAATAAATAAGCATGAACTCTGTTTGGATTTTTTTAAAAATTAAACAAATTTCATGAACCTTAAAGGTAGCCAGTGTGCTTCAGAACAGAATCATGTATTAAAGGTAAGTGTTCTGTGCTTTTTTCAATGCCTAACAGGTAGTAGGTTAAAGTAGTGGTACTGACAATGAAAACAGCGTAGGTCATACTACGTAGGAAACATGCCTAAAAGTGCTTACTGTAATTTTTTTTTTTCTTTTTGCTATTAACTAACATTTAGACATACAGACTTACAGTTTTTGGTGATTTCCAGCCTACCTGATCCTATTTTAAGGGGCCTCTAGAGTTCTTTAGTTCACTCATGTTCTGTTCAAACCAGCTTGCTCAGGAAGTTGGCAAGTTCTGAGTTCCTCAAAGGATGGAGACTCCACAGCCTGCTGGGCAGCCTATGCTAGTGTTTGACCATGATCATTACTTTTAAAATTTATTTTTAAATGCTTTCTTTATCAACCTTGAATTTGTTGTGTTCCAACCTATGTCCTTTGTTTCTCATTGCTTTACTGTGCACTGGTGAGATGAGTCTGCCTCTATCTTCTCTGTGCTATCCCTTAGCTAGTTGAAAACCAGTAATAACCAAGTGAGAAGGAAGGATCTTCTGGAATACTGAGGGAAAAAAAGGAGAAATTCATGCATGAGAAGTGGAGATACAGCGTATGTGTGAGGAAAGTAATTTCAAAGTGACTTTTTGTCTAACAGCTGGACTAGTGAAAAACCAAGAAGTGTTTTTCAGGAAGATATTTTAATACAACAAGAAAATAAACAACTGAAGATATGACAATAATCAGTAAAAATAAAGTTCTGAAAAAGTTAATAAAGTAGATACAGATGTGTGGTTAGGTAATTGCTAAATAATTGGAATGCAAAGCAGCAGACATCTCTCCCTGTGAATGACACTGTCTAAAAAGCATACAGAAAAAAAAAAAGCTGTCCTAAAACAGGAATGCTTTTGTCAGTGGGAAGGGAATGCTTCACCTCCTGGTGTATAATTGACTCCTTTTTGTACCTGCTTCTTTGTCTGGCTTAGGAAAGAATTAGAAAAAGACTGAGGGAGGAAAAAAAACCCCGAGGTTTAATTTAGTTATTACTAAGATATTCAGGTAACTTGCCAAAATTGAAGCTGTTGCTTGTTACATCTCTTTTTCTGACCTTCCTGTGTCACATCTAATATGAGTTTTTGTCCCTCTAAAGAACTTTACCTAGTTCCTAACAACTTCTTTTTATACCTACAAAATTTATTTTCCCTCACCTTGCTAAATAGTCTTGCCTTGCTTTTATCCATTCAGAACACAGTTGCAAAAGATTACTTATCTGTCTGTGTCATTGATTGAACTCCTTTTTTTCTTTGCGTGTCTCCACATTAAAAATAAGCTCCATATATTTGTTTCAAGGGTTCTGCCCATCCTGCCATCTATTGTTCATCTGTTACACATCTCTCAGTCTCTGTTACACAGGGGTTTATGCTACCAATTTATGATCACCTGCTTAATAAGTTTCCAGAAGGATATCTCCATCATTTTTTCCCAGACCTAAATGAAACCTTCTTGATACTGAGATGTCTCCTTTGCTTATTTTGGGTCTCTCTTTAGTATTTATTTTGTTGAGAATTCTACAATAAAGTTGTTAGACTGCTTGTGTATTAAGATCACTGCCTGTCATACTACGCCTATGCTTTTGCTGTTGTCTGTAGTGCTGACCATCACTTCTAGTCATCACTCTCATTGTATTCTGAAACTTAAAATTTATAGAATCATAGAATAGTTAGGGTTGGAAGGGACCTTTATAGGTGTCCTGGTTTTGTTGGGGGGGGGGTGGGGTGGGGGCTTCTGTAGGTAACTGCTGGAAGTTGCTCCCCTTTGTTCAGTGGACTTGGCTGGGCCTAGGGCGGACCTGCTGCTGGCCAAGGCCGAGCTGATTGGTAGCAGAATGTCCCGTGATAGCGCCCCTGCGATAACGTATTTAAGAAGGGGAAAACAGAAAAAAAAAAAAAGAAGAGAAGATGTGACGAAGCTGAGCAAGGGCAGAGGCCCAGAGGGGGAGGCGCAGGCCTCCGGGGCCTTGCAGGCCTCACCCTCTGGCCTCTCGCTGGGCAGCCGACTGGGCCTGACTCAGCCCGGCCTGCCTGCAAGAAGTGGCTCTCCACATGTGAATGAGATGTAAAAAGATCCTGAGAGGCGTCTGCCAGCCTGTTGTGAAGAATTTTTCTTGTGAGAGGAACGGCCGCAGATGCCAAGGTCAGTGAAGAAGGAGGGGGAGGAGTAATGCAGCTCCTGGCCAAGATTCCCCTGCAGCCTGTGGTGATGACCATGGTGGAGCAGGTTGTCCCCTTGCAGCCCATGGAGGTCCACGGAGGGGCAGAGATTCACCTGCAGCCCGTGGAGGAGCCCACGCTGGAGCAGGTGGATGCCTGAAGGAGGCTGTGGCCCGTGGAGGACCCGCTGGGGCAGCTGTTCTTGAGGGACTGCACTCCGTGGAAGAGATGACCCACGCCGGAGCAGTTTCACGAAGGACTGTGGCCTGTGGGAGCGACCCCACGCTGGAGCAGGGGAGGGATGAGAGGAGTTCTTCCCCCGACAACGAAGCAACAGCGTAAAACAACGCGTGATGAACTGACCACAACCCCCATTCCCTTTTCCCTGACTCTGTGCCACTCAGAGGGGAAGGGGGGCAGGGCGGAGAAGGCAGTAGAGATAATGTTAAGTCCGGGAAGGGTGGGGGGAGGTTATCTTGTTCCCTGTCTCATTCTTCTGCTAGTTTTAGAAATAAATGAATAGTTTTCCCCAAGTCGAGTCTGTTTTGCCTGTGGCAGTAACTTTAAAGATTTCTTCCTGTCCTTATCTCAAACCTTGAGCCATTTTTTCTTACATTATTTCCCCCTGTTCTCTTGGAGGGTTTGGGGAGTGAGAGAGAGACTGCATAGTCTGGTCCCGACTGAGGCTGAACTAAGACAATAGGTCATCTAGTCTAACGCAAGGAGCAGGGACATCTTCGACTAGATCTGGTTGCTCAGAGCCTCATCCAACCTGGCCTTGAATGTTTCCAGGGATGGGGCATCCACCACCTCTCTGGGCAACCTGTTCCAGTGTTGCACCACCCTTATTGTAAAAAAATTTGTTGTTATATCCAGTCTGAATCTACCTCCCTCTATTTTAAAACCATTACCCCTTGTCCTATCACAACAGGACCTACTGAAGAGTTTCTCCCACTGTAGGCCCACTTTAGGTATTGGAAGACCGCTGTAAGGTCTCCTCAGAGCCTTCTCTTCTCCAGGCTGAGCAGCCCCAACTCTCTCAGCCTGTCCTTACAGGAGAGGTGCTCCAGCCCTCTGATCATCTTTGTGGCCTCCTCTGGACTCTCTAACAGGTCCACATGCTCCTTATGTTGGGGGCTCCAGAACTGTGTGCAATACTCCAGGTGGAGTCTCACGAGAGCAGAGTAGAGAGGCAGAATCACCTAGGCGGTATGATAACATAAGTAATGAAAGGCACCCTATTTCTGTGGAGTTTTAGTTATGTTGAATATTTTGTTTGGGAGTTTGAGTAGCTATTCTTGGGTTTAGTGAGCATTTTGTTGATTTGGGGTTTGTGGGTTTTTTTGTTTTTTCTTTGGTTGTTTTTCCCACAGTGATGTAGAACAGGACAGAAGAACATAAATCACTTATTTGTCCAGTAGCTTAATATGATCCTTTTAGCACTGCCTCTTCTGTTGGTGGGGTCTTTTTCTAGGTGAGTGTTGTTTTTATTTTGCTGGGGTTTTGTAGCCTTATTTCATGTGATCTTGCAAAATAATTACTGGTATTTTTTAGGAGCATTACTTTTCCCACAGTTCTAAATAACAGCAGTTAAAATGATGGCAAGATTAGTCATTGGCTTAATAAGAAAGTACTAGAAGTACAAATAATATTTTAATGCACCTATGCATCTACTCCATTTCTCTTTGGAATTTTTCTTTTTTGTTATTCACAAAATGGTAATTAACCCTCACAACCTAGAGGGTTAGAATAGGAGTTCAGAATATACTGTCTTCTGTTTCATCAGCTGGTAAGTACTTATCTTTTAATAAAAATGAGGGAAAGGGAAAGTGTTAATAATTTTGCCTTCTTTCCAATCTTGGCAAGACAAAGACGGTACAGAACCAAAAGAGGTTGGTGTATTACATAAGCAATCTTCTGAGTGAATTTCCATATTGTATTTCAAAACTACCTTGTTTTTTAAACTAGTCAAAAAGGGTAGGTTCTGCAAAGCCTTAATTATGACTTGTGCCCTGTTCCACAGACCTCTGCATAAGGGAACAAAATTTCCTTAAGAGTTTGATAAAGACACTTTATTTGCTCCCCATCCGTCTTTTCTTCTTTGAATTTATGGTCAATCTATGTTTTTCATTATTAATAGGTAGTGTAAGAAAAATAAAAATGGGGAAAAATGTTCATATAGCCTCATGAAAAGAAAATATCCCTATTTTGCAATGTAGCCAGAAAAAAAAAAACTGAACTAGCTCTGTGAACTATATAGGTTATTATTTAAATAAACAGAAAGGCATATTATTTTTCAAAGATACTCTTTAAACTTTTCTCACACTTAATTGCCTTTACTTGCTCTTGGTTTTGATGTAATTTATTGCAGTGTAAAATGGAAAGAGAATGAATCATTTAAAATGGTAAAGTGGGATGAGTTTTTATTTTTTTTCCTCCTCAAAACAGAGTGCAAACTGCAGCTTCATTCTCTTAATAAAACCTAAGGGTATATATATTTTCTATTGCTTTGCCCCTTGTAGAAGATATTCCTAAGTGTTCCTGGTAAAAATCTTTCTTACTAATTATAAACACTTGTCATTACATTCAGCCTTTGTAGAAACTGTCTTCTTTATATCCCTAAATATTGAAAGTCAGCCCCTTGGGTATGTCTCCTGAATGACAGCCACACCCAGTGCAAGTTGAAATTGGTATTTGAAGGGATCTCGTGTTAGATGAAGACTCTTGTATTTCGTTATAGTTCTTGTGTTTTGTTTTAATAAAATATTCATTTTGAGTATTTCTTACAGTTATATCTATATAGGTATGAATCTGCTCAAACATGGCATAACTGTTACTAAATTCTTGTGCTTATGTGTAAAACTGCTCACTAGGTGGATTATGGAAAGAAGAGAGAATCATCTATGCCTTTCATTTAGGCTTATCTTACATGGTTCTTAAGCATCTTTATTGCAAATGTATCAATAAATAGATTTCCTCAGATAGCCTTGGGCAGGAAGTATGATGAAGCTTTTAAAGTAATCGTTTCCCTCTAAGAAGGATAATGGGCAAATTCCTCTGGACTTCTATAGTATCACTTTTGGGAACGGTATTGGGAACTGCAGAGTTGAGTTTTGTTGAGAGCTGTATAAAGAAATGTTTTAGGATTTTATTGTTTTTCCATAAGAGAGAGAGTAGAAGAATATTATTTGCTGCATGTTTTCTCAGGCATTTAAATTTGTGGCTGTTTACCAGCAGACTTTCCTTGTTTTAAATTTGAGAGCCCTAAGTGACTGGATAAGATTTTCCTATAGAATATGGTTTTTCCATCAGAAATATAGTAAGTTGTGAAATATTAACTTTTTGGAAAATACACGGCTTTCACCCATCTTTAAATTTTTCTCCAAAATGTATTTCTTTTTCGGGTACAAGTAGTGTTTCAAAACACAATTTGTGTATGCTACAGTGTACAATTAGCTTTTTCTTATAACTGTGAGTGGTCAGTGTGTGTTTAGTAACAACAGTTTCTGAATTAAGTTAGATTCTTCTAGATGTTAATAACACAAATATCTCAAATTGTTTTAGACCATTTATTTATTAATTCTGCCACTGTGTAAAAGAAAAATACCTGATTAAAAAGTGAGCACTCAGTTGTAGGCTAAGATTGTCAAAGCTTAGTAGGTGCTATAGTCTCTCTCTCCTTCTTAAGTGGCTTAATGTCAGGTAAAAGATCCAAAATTGCTTTTTGTATTGTGGTATATAGCTGTGGTATATGAAAACCAATCAGAAAGCCTTTAGCTTAAACATTGTTCAGAAGTTCTAAAAAAGCAACTGAGAATTACTTGAAGATTCTTGATTATTGTCTGGCACTTAATCTTTCTCTACTTCAAAATATATTACTCTACCATAGTTTGAAAGGAATTTTCTTGTAGAAGAACACCTCAGAAGGTACACTTAATAAAATATGTACCTAGTTTCTCTTTGCTGGAAAGGCCATTGAGGATCACAATTTTTTTGAGTTCCTGAAACCCAGCAGCTCCAATATGAGCACTGGTGTTGGGTATTCTGAAGTACTCATAGAGTCGAATAACATGGTAAGTTTACTCATATGTGCTCTGACCCATGATATCTAGTTAAAGTGAATATTCAGTATTTTCTGTTTTGTGACCAAACACTTTCAAAATGGCTGAAATGCTTTAATCCTTTAGTCAATAGTGTTGGGAGTGTTTTCACTTCCCTTTCATAAAGCTATTTAAGTAAATAAAACATGGGGATTTTCTGTGTCTTTGTTAGCACTTCGATTTATTCAACCTTATTTATTGAAAGTTCAATCTTGTTTATTCTCCTTAAATTCTGGAATGTATGGTTTGTTGCAATGTATTTCACTCCGTAAATACTCCATTATGCTTCTAAAAAGAGAGGTATATGCGTGTACTCGTTTAATATGATTCTATTTTTTTCTTTTCCAGTTTCTCAAACAGTTAGGTATACATCCTGACTGGCAATTTGTAGATGTTTATGGTATGGAACCAGAACTACTTAGCATGGTGCCAAGACCTGTCTGTGCAGTGCTTCTTCTCTTTCCAATAACAGAAAAGGTAAATGTTTATTTAATAATCAGCTAATCACTTCTATTGTAAATGAGACGGAAATGAACAGTTTGAATATTGTACTTTGGGGTCATAATAGAATCAAGGTAAGACTCAAACCTTATTCAAGAGACTTCTTAATTAAAAACAACAATGAGAAAATGCTTCCTTCAAAACCTTCTTTTGATAACCTTGCATGTATATTCCCTATTTTTTTTTCCAATTTGAATGGGAAAAGATAATGTGGAAGCACAGAGGAATACGCGTCACATTTTTCTATTATAGACAATTTAAGCCTTTTTTTTTTTTTTTAATATGCACTGTGAAGTAGCTCAGTTGTGCTACTTTTAGCAGAAAGCTAGAACAGTGTAAGCAAAATAAGAGATAGGGTGTAGGATTATATTGGATGCAACTGCTTTTTGAGTTTTCATACAATTGCACTGACCAAACTTCGATCCACTTTCAGGTGAGTTATCAGTACCAATGTGGCTTTTGCTTCTTGACAGGGATGCCCCATCCCTGAAAAACATTCAAGGCCAGGCTGGATGAGGCTCTGAGCAACCTGATCTAGTCAGGGATGTCCCGCTTCTTGCAGGGGGGTTGGACTAGATGACCTTTGAAGGCCTTCCAACTCTAACCATTGTATGATTCTATATTTCTAAGATGAAAGATAATTGCAACACCCCCCACCCCCCCCCCATATTAGAATTTGAAACACTTGATTTGGTTAACTCTTCAGGTCTGCTTATTTTGTGTCATCATATAGCTCTACGTAGAGAAGAGGTCTATCTCTTTGAGTATTATGTCGGTTGAAATATGTGATTCGTATTGATCTTTCAGTTTATAAAAGTCTTAAGTGATTGTGGTAAGGTCAGCCAAAAAGTTTGAGGTGAATCTGCCCAAACTTCTTCCTTTTAACGTGCCTGTCAAAAAAGAATGTGTTGTTTATAAAGACAAAGCAGTTACCTATTAAATCTTAACTTCTGTAAGAAAGCCTATTTAAATAGAGAGAAGAGTGACTAGGTCAGTCATCTTACTCATTAGGTCCTGTAAACCTTTACCTTCTTTCTCCAAAACAGCAGCCCTTTTCAGGCTTGCTTTCAGCCACCTTGATAGTTTTGAATTTAAGCAAACTCTTGAACTGTCCTCATCTGTTTTCAGGAAATTTCCTTTCTGTTACCTTTGAAGCGTTGTTTTCTGTGTGCTGTGGTTTCTGTCTGGCTGCTTGAGCTACAGGTCTGAGCTCCTTCTGCGACTGTCACTTTGCACAGGCAGGGAAGCAAAAGAAAACTTTCTTTCTTGGACCATGCTATGGGAGCACCATCCCATGGGAAAGAGCAACCTTCCTTTTGTTCCAGAAGGTGTATCCGATTTCATCCTGAAGAAGCATATGACAAACAGAACCAGAGAAGCAGCATACGCTCGGTTGCATTGATCAACCGAATTTGACCACCAGCCAAATACTTGAGATTTTCTCCAGCATGTTAATCCTTCAGAAACATAAGGGACACAGGTGTTTCTATTGACTCTTTAGCCTGAGTGTGTGAAGGCCGAATCTTTCATGTGAAGCCCCAATGTTCTGAAGCTTTTGTTGCTCAGTGTGAACTCCACAAGACTCTTCAGCACTATTTCATATTTCTGCAGTACTTTTCCCCTTGATATGGCCTATTAAATTCTACTTTTATTTAATTTATTATTTATTTATGCTTCTTCGTTATGTCTACATTTATGTAAGTCTGCCTCTTAATTTTACTGCCCTTGCAAACACTTTTCTATCATGTCTTTGCTCTTCTGTCTCAAAGTGCCTCTCTTTCATATTTCCTATGTATCAATTTGCTTCCACTTTGCTTTTGGGGCAGGATACTCTTGCTAGCATACAGATAATCTTAGGGTTATTGTCTAGGTTAAAGGTAAATAACTTAATCTGCATTGTAAGTTGTACACAGAGTGAATACTGTGAGTGTTGAGCATGTTGAGCATGGTCCAGTGAATACATATCATGGGATAGCTTGGATTACCTCTTCAAATAATCTGGTCTAACCCTTGCTCAAAATCCTATTTTCAGTATTCTCCAAATTTATATATTTATTTTTTGCCATGGAGTTTATTTTGGTTGGCACAGAGTGAATGGCAGGTCTATCGTTTACTTTCTCTAATCTGTACTTTTGTCTGATTATGCTCTATGAATTTTTTTTCTGAATTAAGGCTGTTTTTATTAACTTGTAAGCAGTGTCAAATTAAAATGCTTTGTAAATACTCTTGCAGTTAGTTAAACCATTCAAAACATTCCGACAAGCTGCAAGTGTGGAATCACGATGCTGGAAAAATTTATTGTTTCTGTTTACCACTGATAGTACATAGAGTCTGAGTGAAATTTCTCATGTGTTCTTAGGAAGAATTTATTGATAACATTCTGCATTTAAACTTTACTTTTGTCATGCTTATATAAAAAGTCCATCTACTTCAGTATTTTATTTTTTGTCTGCAAAAGTACCTAGTAAAAGAGACAAAGGAGGAAGAAAGAACAGCATTGTCTAGAACATTTGCAGTTCTCTTTACTATTGCACAGTGTAACGGATTTTAGTCAATTATGATCTTTACAAAACAAGTACTTTAGATTGTTCCATCAAATTAAATGCTTTCTTTTACTACGGAAAATAAACATTCATTTTATGAATATGACTTTTGAAGAGCCTGTTTTGAGGCCGTGAGCAATATACAGATCTTATTTTATATTCCTGGAAAGGATGAAATGTAAAAATGGAACTGTAAGAATGTTTCATGCTGATTAAAGACCCAAAGAATTATGGTTTGCTTGATAATGCTTTGAGACCTCTGTCCTTAAAAGCTTTCTTGGATTGAAGAGAGACAGTGACAGGTGCCCAGATCAAGGAAATATTTTGAATGTTTTTGAAATTATGTTAGGTAACGCATATTTCAAAATGATGTTTCAAGTGTGACCAATTTTTCGCTCATGAGGAGACATTGGTTTAAGAAACAATACGGAGCTGTTCAGTTGAGTGAGTTTACATATACTTGTCAGACCACATGCATTAAGTGTTTCAGATTACAAGTTGAGTTTTGGGTTTTAGTAGTTAGCTGCAGCTTTTTAAAAATTATTTTTGCTTGAACAACATATCCAGTATCTGTTTGTACTATTTGTGAAATGTCTGTAACTTGCCTTCTAGTATGAAACCTTCAGAACAGAAGAAGAAGAAAGAATAAAAGCTAAGGGACAAGATGTCAAGTCATCAGTGTATTTCATGAAGCAGACCATTAACAATGCTTGTGGAACAATTGGACTAATTCATGCTATTGCAAACAACAGAGATAAAATGAACTTTGGTAAGTTTGGTTCCTTGGTTGGTTGAGTTTTTTTGTTGGCTTTTCCCATTCTTTACCTTAACTGTGGGGAGGCATGAAGGGAAGGATATGTTTTGTACTATTTTTTCTGAATATAACCATTTGTAAAGGATGATCTCTATTCAAAGAGCATTTCTACCTATAATTATAAAACCAGTATTTTATACCAATCCACGAATTAAATCACTCTAAACTTGGCAAACCGCAGCAGGTAGCAATTCCTCTTGCAGTCAGCCTTTAGTGCCTTAAAGATACGATGTAATTATATCTTTAAATCTTTCATTGGATATAGGCATCCTGTAAGCTTTGAATGAAGTTGGAGGTAAAGCATGACTCTAATTATGTCTTTTTTTTTTTTTTTTTTTTAAGAAACTAATTCTTCACTGAAAAAGTTCCTAGAAGATTCATTATCTATGACTCCTGAAGAGAGGGCCAAATATCTAGAAACTTACGAAGTTAGTATCGCGTGTTTTTGCTTTTATTTAAAATATAAGAATTACTTGCATGAATAGATACTGTGCTTGGGACTTGATCCAGTGAAGCACTTAAACAATTCGATTTTACATCTGAGCTTGTGATCAGACAGTTGCTACAAAGAAAACCCTGCTTTGGTAGTTTAAAGTATTCTTGTCTGCCTGTAGTTCAGTCAGCAGAATGGATTTTGTCAATGTTCTTCATCCATATTAATTAACTGACTTAGTTTCAAATAACTTTGAAATGGATGAGAAATGTGTGCGTAATCTTTTTGGTGGATTCCGAATGCAGTTTAATGATCAGTATAAGCTGATCTGGGGCTGTTCCTAAAAGGATTGTCCTTCTACTGCCTCTTTTCATTTGTAGTCATCTCACTTTGACTCTAGCAGTTTGGGGCACACAAAGAGCTGATTTGGCTGAAACGTAATCTCCTTCCCACACCACCCCAAACAATTAGATGAGCTAGCTGATAGTGTGGTTAGCCAGATCATTACTGCTGTTTGAAAGGATGCAGCAGAAACATCTGGCCAGTGGTGGAAAGTGAGAATGATGCTGTTGCTCCTGATGGTAGTGATGATTCTCTCTCAAAATGAAAATCTTGATGATTTCCAAGTCTGAGTTCAATTTAAGCTTATTGTGAAGCCCTCAGGAATCGGGGTGTTAAGATGTGGCTGAGGGAAGTAGTAGCAAACAGAACAGGTTCGAGGACGTTTTCTGTAGAAATGTTGTACACAAGACATCAGAGCTTCATCTAAGGTATTTTGTGTGCTTAAGAAATGATATGTCAAAAACTCTTACCCAGAGTGGGGTTTTTTTTGTGCCATTACAAACTGTTAGTATTTGATTTGAATTAACTGCGATGAAACTGAAATACTGGTCTTCCGAGACGCTTGGAAGTGGAGATTATTTGGTTTGTGGGTTTGTTTTTTTTTTCATTCATTTATTACAAGCACTGAACAGAAATAGTTACATCTATGGCATTTGATAAAATGAAGAGCATACAGTGATTTTTAAAATATTGAAACTCTCTCATATAAAGTCTGATTGAAATATGTTTTAATTTTAGGCTATTCGTGTCACTCATGAATCCAGTGCCCATGAAGGTCAGACTGAGGTATTCATTTTTTTTTAAAAAAAATCTTTGTTAATAACTACCTTTGAGTTGAATATAATTGAAATGAAAACAACCGTATATTAAAGGTTTACAGTGAAACGGAGATTATTGCCTGGTTTACAGTATTGTGTCATTAGTCAAAAATCAGGCACAAAATCAAGTGTCATTGTTGAGGGGGAAACCAAACTTGGAGCTTGTCGGGGGTGGGGGAGGGGGGTGTTTGGGTTTTGTGGTTTTGGGTTTTTTGGCTTTTTTTTAAAAAAAGCTTTTATATAACATGGATGATCTTTTGAAGCTCATTTCAGAGTAAAACAGCCAATAATAGTATTTTTAATGCAAGTTGAGGTTTTGATGTTGCAAATTTGTAGGTAAGACTGTAAGAACCATAGTAATCATGCAAGTGGAACAAACGTTTTATGAGAGTCTGAAAAGTTTTACTTCAGGAAAATAAATAGTACAATACTTGGTTTGCCATTGTACATGTGCTGTTTGTATACAAATACTAATTCAAATAAATCCTCACTAATAGATGTGTTTATAAGCTTTTATCCCCCAACAGATTGGGTGATATAAAAGAAAAAACAACCCCCAAGCCAACAAAAAACCTCAAAATAAACATAAACTTAACATTGAACATTTTTCTACTTCAATCATACAAAGAGTTTTCCATCTTTCCAGTTCAGAATTCTCTGTCTGTTCCGCAAAAAGAAAATTGATTAGATTGTTGCTACCACTTTTTTTTTTTTTTTTCTTTTTTGACAAAGAGAGGAACCCTCCTTTGTTGGCTGTGACTCTAGTGGCTCATCCACTTTCTTTTTTTGAAGTACAGTAGGTGAGGTCTTCTTTCTTCTTACGGCTTGTGCAGTGTCTTCTAAACAATGCAGGAGAAAGCAAAGCAAAGCAAACCTTTCTGCTCACCTTTGCCTCATTTCTAGAAATGAAAATTAGGAGAATTTTTTCTATCACAGACACTCAACTTCCTTTGCGATATTTTCTTTAAAAAAACCTCACCACTTTTTCTTCTTATCTCTTTCTCGAAATTAATCACAGTTCTATATTTCAAGAAGAAACATCAGAACAAATTCATATTTCTCTTCCTTTTCTAAGTGAAAGACTCCAAGGAGGGATGAAATAAACAAATTTTCTTACTGGAACATCTAATCGCCTGAAGATTCTGTCCTGCCACAGTGTAATTAAATTGGCAATAAAGTGTCCCCTTTCATCTGTACAAGAGGAATTGCTTTAAAGTACAATTCTTTTTAAGCAAAACAAAATCTGCAACGTGAATATGTTGAGGAATGTAATTGAGAGTTGATGTGAGTTAATCTCCTAGTCTTTTTCCTTCCAATGGTTTTTGGAAGGTTTTAAATATTGCTATATACCACTTCATGTAGTGGTGAAGGGACTGATGAACAGCATGCCCTTGAAGATGCTGAAGTTGGCATATGCAGGTCATACGGTAAGGTGATAATTTCTAGCACCTTTGGAGCAAGAGAGAAGGGAATCTCATTCCTCCTGGATATCTGTTATTAAGATTACTTTGCTGAGAATTTAAACTTCCTTTCAGAGCACTGGAAAGGTACGTTTGCCTTCCTATGACACTGTTGGTTTTTTGTTCTCTTTCCCCTGCCTCCCCCAAGAGCCAGGGCATTTTGCATATAAATCTTCCCTTTGAATAAAGTGGCTTATGCAGTTGCTTAATGATAGAAAGTGCTGTAGCTTTGCAAGCAAAAAGTCCTTTCCAGGTCTCCTACAGAATTAAGAAATCATGCAGGCCTGTTCTTGTAGGATGATTAACTTGGCTTGTGTGCTTCCTAAGAATAGCCTCCTCTGTGGGTAGTTATGTCCCTTAGATAGATATTGCATACTACTCTTCACTGAAATTCTTCTGAAAATGTTGCTTAAGCTCAATGTGTTAGACAGAGTAACTTCCAAAAGTGGGATGCATGGCAGTCAGCTTTGCTGATTTGGTTAAGAAGCTTTGTAACTGCTTTCAAGATTCTGTTCTTTCCTTCTACCATGCAAAACACAGCATCGCACCATTGAGATAAAAGTAAAATTCTCTAGAATCTTGAGATGTAGAAGGTTTACAATAACAAAGAATACATACAGGTTCTCTTCTGATAACACTTTTTTTTTTTCCCAGGCTCTGATTTTCTTGATATTTGAGGATTTGGCCTTTAATGCTTCTAAGTAAAGCTTTTATTTGTTGGTTGCTACTGAAAGTCTTGCTAAGTCTTCACAAGCTCTTTTATAATCTCGGTGGCTACTTGATTTTTACAACATGTTAGTGGATTTTCTGCTTTTGTTTCTGTTCCATGTATGTGAGTATTTCAAACCTTGACATAAAGCAAGTCTATCTACAAATGAAAGGTTAGAAGTAATAGAGTAAAGCAATGCTATCTTTCTAGTATCTCTGTATTCCATCTAGTCATCTTTTCTGGTGGGTAGGGTTTGTTTCTGTTTTAGGATAAGCTGTAATCAGATTTTTTAATTTTTTATTTTTTTTAATTTCTTATGTCTAGAAGAAGAGTTATATTTGGAAAAAAAAAAGTATTTGACAAGATATTACTTGTATAACTTTAATATTAGTGGACTGATTCTACATTCCAGTTAGTAATTGCTGGAAGATAAGAGTTACATGATCAGTTTGCTTTTGGGATTTATCATTAATGTGATCTACTTAGGTGAAGCATTAAGATGAATTGCTAAGTAAATGGATTGAAGGTGGGAGCTAAAGAGTATTCTACCTTGATGGGTGCTTTAACAGGCTTCCCAAGTTTGATAGTTGTGATTAATTTGCCTAATTTCGGGGGGGGGAGAAAAGACTGTGTTCCTAGCCAAATATGTGAGATTTTCAATGAAGTTTACTGAATTTTTATTAAATGATTTAAATATTTTCTTGAAGTTTGGGTTTTGGTTTTTTTTTTTGTTCTTTCAAATAGATTTAATTTTAAGAAGAGTTAATCAGTTTTCATTTCACTAATTCATTTCAGATTTGCAAATTAAAAAGATTGTAAATTTGGGCTTATCCTTCAGGCCAGGTTTTAGACTGGGTTTGATCCAAGTTGTGCATTAAGACTCCTGGATTCTGTGGCTCCATGGCTCACTTTTTTGCTACAGTAAAGCAAATAAATAGGTAAAGCTATCCTATGGATACTTCTCTGTGTAAACAATGTAGGTCTGTTTAAAATTATTTTAGTAGCCAGCAGTAAGATGTGGGAATAATTCCACAGAAGAAGCATGGTGTTGGTTTCGAGGGTGGTTTGAGTCTGGTCCCATGTTCCAGTACCATAATGAGGGCAATTAATGTAAGATTCTTGTAACAGTCTTTCTGTTAAACATTATGCTGCTGAATCTTACACTTTCTCAAGTGACAGGTATTTCATATCTAAAGCTGCCAAAAAAAGGATTTAGGTCTTTCCAACAAAGTTTCATGGATCCAGCTCACTCTTTCTATGTGATAGCTCCTGAAAGGCAGCTATTGCTGAGACTAGAATAGTTGCCAGCTGCTCAAGATCCTCTTCATTAGTTCGTGAGTCTTCTGCTGAGCATATACTTTTACTTATAATATCAAGGATGCCTGAAGATGTGGAAAATGTAATCTGCTTCTTTGCAGAGCTGCACACAGTTTTCAGCTGGTCCTTACATTGTTGCTTTGTACTGAGCAGTGTTTGAGGTCTTTGTTTGTTTTGCAGTTGTTGTTTTTCTCCCTGTGCATCCTTCAGCAGTTCATGAACTGCTGAAACTCTGTACTACCACACGTCTTAACCTTTCTGATAACCTCATTAAAAAAAAACCAAAACAACAAAACAAAATGAAAACACCCCCCAAACCCCACAACCCTTAAAAAATATTTAAAAGATAATACAGTTTGTGGATGCTAGAGCATCCACATTAGCTGTCTAATCTACAGTGATCATTAATGAAGAAATTATGGCAAAATCTGAGGGATGGAAAGTAGCAATTAATAGCACTGATCAGAGTTAGGTTCATATCTAACTCTTTAGTATCATTGTCTTGAAAGAAAGCAACTCAAGATAGTAATACAAATTATTTTCACATAACAGATCAGAAAATTTGATGGGAAAGGTTTTTTGAAAACAGGAGATTACATGAGAGAGACTTCGAGGTCTAGAGTTTTTTGTAGAACAAATAACCCTTTTGAATTTGGAGTTGGGGAAGAAACTTATTTTGTATCCTACCTACTCATTTTAATTAATAATAAAAAAGTTACTGTGTAGTTTTCTGAGAGAGTAGGAAAGGAGGAAAATGTGAAGGCACAATTGTTATAAAAATAAACCAGTAGAAATTGTTTAACTCAATTAAACAATTATATGCTGTGATAGCCTGAGGGAAGTTATTCCAGGTAGAAAACACTATCTGGACTGATTCTTGGAATAAATGACCTTTTTTAATACGTGAATGTAATATGTGAGTAGCAAGATATTTTTGTTCTGCTTTCGTACTACTGACATCCAAATCAACTACGCCTCATTACAGCTCAATTCTTCAGTAAGGGAAATGGCAAGGTATAACCTATAAAGTACTCTTAAAAATATTAATTAGCTTTTAGTCAAGAAATTGGATCTAGAGAATAACCAATATTCAATTTCTGCATTTCTGAAGGCTTTGACACACTTAATTGTTGTTCACGTACCATTCTGGTAGTAGCATCTGAAGCCAGCTGTATGCGTCTGCGGCTGTTGAAACCGTTCTGGATTGTCAGATTACCTACAATATCTTCTGTCTTCCACAAGCTTCCCAAGCAGCTTCCTGAAACAGCTCATCCTATAGCCTTGTAGGAGCTAATGCTGGCACAGTGGTGTTAGAAGCACACTCCAGAGAAAAGAGAAGGCTTAACAGCCTTGACTTAGATCAGCTTTTGCTGCCGTGGATGGCAAATACTCAAACAGTTGTGATGTGAAGTAATTGGCAGGCTGTTTATGCAACATCAAGGTATCAGTAACTGCTGATACATGGTTTTCCATATCACTTTTTGTTATAAAGTTCAAATGATAGAGTGAACTTTTTATTGTGTCTTGCTGTACTTGTGGCATATGGAAGCACTTTTGTGTTTGAGGCTGAATTTTTTTTTTATTTTTGGGCAGGGGAGTTTTAGCATGGTTTATGCATTACTGCTTAGCAGAGTGTTATTTGTGGTCTTTGAGATGTTTACTCCTTTAAATGTTATTACAGCATAGCTCAAAATACTTCAATCAATCAAACAAATACAAGTTAAATGGCCACTTGAAATACCTGTGTTAGATATTGGTTAGAGAAGCTTTTGATTTTGTTCATGGGCTAAATTCATAGGAGAAAAAATAGGAGCTCTCAAATTCCTGGGGTTTTTTCTTTCCTCTTCCTTAGAGGCTATTGAGAAGGTCCAGCTAGGTGAAGTTTAACCTACAGTGTTTCAGCTACTAGTTGTTATGGAAGAGGGAAGAAAACAGAACTGGAATATAAAATATATCAACTGTTTCTGGAGCACAGAAAATACTGTCTTTGGTTCTGTACCTCCTCCTGTTTGTTGTGGGGTTGTTTTGGGTTTTTTAGTACACTTCATACAACTATTTACCAGCTGACAGCTTTGGCTGCTACAACTCTGTTGAACTAAAGAGGCTTAGAACTGAGCAGACTGAGGTGCTGCATCTGAGCTGCTACTTCAAATGAAAACAACATTCTTGCACCTCATTAGGCCTCCATCAAAAATATTGATGGTGGGAAAATTACCCTTTGAAAATCACAAATGATTATTATACTGAGTATAAAAGTCACAGGTACTGGTCTCAGATGTTCACAAAAAAAACTGAAACACTTGTGCACATCAGTGTGTTTACTTAGATAGACTTTGTTCACAAGTATCGTCAGGAATATTTTTAACATGGATTGAAGTTGGCAGCCACTAAAAAAGCTACCACAGCTTGACTTCTTCCTTAACTCAAACCATAACTGCAAACTGTAGTCTGTCAACTTGTTTAGTGTGCCTTGAGAACTATAATCTTGCTTGGAATGTGCCAAGTTAGACTTTGATCACAGTAACAGTCGTTAACATTGGCAAGAAGTGAGCGGAGTCAATGCACTCTGTTCTCAGCTGCTGTAAAACTTGAACTTTCAAAGATCTCTGGCTCCCTGGGGCATTACAATTTATTGTTAGAGAAGAAACATAAAGGAGCTTCCCTTTCGCTCCTGCCAAGAACATATGGTGGATTTTTTTCCTTAAATAGCCCATATTTCTCAGTCTTTCTTCTGAATAATCCATAGTCTTTAAAAAAAGCCATTTGCATCTCAGGAGAATATAAAATCAATTATATAACTATGTATAAAATTATTTTTGTTTAGTGTAGCATTACAGAACAAGCATGTAATCTCTCCTGTAAAGGTGATGATGTTGCCTAAAAATGTTAGCTACAGCTTTTTTTCTCTTTTACAGCCTACACAGTAAAACTGTAAAAATGAGCTTACAAGAATCATGTGAAATGTTTTGGAAATTATACTTGGTTAGTCTTTGACTCATTGCATTGCCCTGTTATTTAACGTGTCAGTGTTTCAGAGACACGCATCAATCTGATTTCTATACTTTACCGAGCAAATAACTAACAAGGTATTCAAACAGTATTGCTCTGAATTGTTATTCTGGGTCTTATGCTTAACCATAAAATCTATATGGAAGAGCTCTTGATTCCTAGAATGAAACATAACTATAGAGGATATTCGCACCCATAAAGCAGCCCATTAATTTAAATAACACGTAAATAAGAAATCAGGAACAAGTGAAAGTAACAAAATGTTTCCACCGTTTTGCATCCGACATCTCTACCAACCAACTGCCATAAGGTGTTTTTTTGTGTTTTGTGTTTTTGTTTTGTTGGTTTCTATTTTTTTATTTTTTTTTTAACACATCTCTCCAATCCATAATGCTTCCAGTGCTGTTTTTGCACTATGTATTTAAGAGACAGTAAGCAGCAGGCTCTAGCCATGTGTTTGCTCGCTGGCATTTTAGCAGGCTGATCATGATAGGTGATGGTTGGGTTGACACTCAACCTTGTACCCTCAAGAAGAAGACAGACTGATTTGGCCCTCTTTTTTTTGATTTATCCAGCCAGTAATTCGGGAGGAAAAAAGACTATAAGAACTTACAATCCTGAAGACTGCTAACATTTTACCAATACAGCTGAAACTAGACAGTGGGCTAAAACTACTCAGAGAATTAATATGCATCAACCAACTTTGCTCAAGGAAACACTCTAAAAATATGGTAATTGGTTGTGCAACAGTACCATTCAATCTGTTTTAAGAAAAAAAAAAAAAAAAACAAAA
>WHYT01016687.1:45733-56031 GCA_009806455.1 Tetrax tetrax
ACACTTGAGGAGGAAGAGGATTTTTTCAGAAAGTGTGAGGAAAAAAAAAAAAAAAAGAAACCCACTAAGGATAATGACCTCTAAGGATGAACACCCCTATTACACTTTGAACTGTGATACAGACCCTTTAAAACATTCTTTAATTGAGTAATGAGGAATTGCTTAAGTGAAACAAAGGAAAAAGCCTCAAAAGGTGGTGGGGAAAAATGATAGATATTAAGTACATCCTCTCGGAATATAATCTTAAGACTACTCTTATATTGGCCATTTGGCTGGAAAAGTTCACTTTTTACTGTCACTTCAACCTTCCCCCATCTCCACTGCCGGGCTTACTGTACGGGAACTTTATAATGAGGCCGCACACACGTAGTTTGCTGGGAGGAGTTACTGCACGCTCATGGCCCAACGTAGCTGAGCAGATGCAGAACATGTGGCAAGGCCCCCGGACCCAGGGTTGTGCATATGAAGCAAAGACCAGGACTAAAAGTATTCTGTCACCTTTTGTTTCCCAAATTTCCAGTGATATTGGTATGCAGCTAAAGCTTGTTTGATCTCTTTCCCAGTGCAACTAGCATTTCTTTCTGCACAGTGACACAACCTCAAGATGGAGGAAAGAAGAAAGCTCTAGTGAGTTCCAGCATAGTTTGTCAGCTGACAGACGGGGAAAGATCGTTAAAGGAAGGTGGCATGGGCCTGAACTTTCTGTTGAGAGGTTGCCCTGAACTTGAGCTTCCAGATAGATGAGTTTTTGTAACCACCAGCAAATTAATCACTAATAAATATTTTTTCTTAGAAAGGAATGGTCATGCAATACCAGATAGCGCTTTGTCCTGTCAGGACTTCAGTGCTTGAGGTGTGGACTGAGGTACTTTGCTGGGTTGGGTTCCCCAGACAAGATGAGCAGGCAGATCCCTGTTTCTAGAACCTGACAGGTTTGAGCATGAGACAAGTCATGAGCTACTCAGCACTATCCAACTTCTGCACTTTTAGGTATGTAGAAAAGCACAGCTCTTGGTGCCTGACAAACTTTATAGGTGTTTCTGTCAGATCTTGGATTTAAATGATTCTAGGCTTTAGTAACAGCTATATATACAGGAGTGAGTTTTGGATTGGGGCAGATGATAATTGCCAGAATTCTTTTTGTTTTAGACCTATTCCATGAAACTTTTAACTTGTTTAGTATGTATTTTTTTCAGTACAAACCATAAAACTAATGTGCTTACTCGTTTATATGACAATAACATTCAGTTCTGTTTCAGGGTTTTTGTTTTACCACTTCAGATATTTGACCTGCTACAATTTTCAGCACAGAAATATGCCCCTGTGATCTCTTCATCTTGTGAAGTTAATTTAATTGTCTCTTCTCTGCAGTTTCTAGCTGTTAATAAGTTTTGTTTGAATAGTGTCTCAAGTTACAATTTGTCTTCCACATTTTAAATTAAATGTGAAATGTAGGACTTTGTATCTTTTATTTTTAGATGTGTGTTTAACATTAATTTCATATTAATATTGATGTGTAATTCTATTTTAATTTTTTCAATATTCAGTTGAAAACCAGTTGACACAGCTTAATTTCTGCTTATTATTAAAGCAATGCTTGAAATGTTATGGCTATTGCAGCCTTGTTAGTTAGACATAATCCAGTATTAACTCTGCTTTTCCAGCATTTCTATATACTGTCTGTGAAAATTTCACTCTTAGAAATGCAAAGGTATATTTTCAGTGGGGAGGAAGTTTCTCTTTGTCATGAGTGATCTCACTAGGGGACCCATTGGTACAGAAAATAAAGAATAAAAAGATTCAATGAATAGAATATAAAATTAGGACAAATACTGACCTAGAAATGCTAAAATACTAGTTGCCTTAAACGGCATTCTAGGCTATAAATTCAGTTTTGAGAACTTAGTCTTTTTTAGTCTCATTACATTCAGGCAAGGGGCTTTTTTAATATATTCTCATTATTATACCAATATTATTTTAAACTAAAGGAGGGTAAACTTAGACTAGATATAAGGAAAAATTTTTTTACAATGAGGGTGGTGGAACACTGGAACAGGTTGCCCAGAGAGGTGGTGGATGCCCCATCCCTGGAAACATTCAAGGCCAGGTTGGATGAGGCTCTGAGCAACCTGATCTGATTGGAGATGTCCCTGCTCCTGGCAGGGGGGTTGGACTAGATGGCCTTTAAAGGTCCCTTCCAACCCAAATCATTTTATGATTCTATGAATATTAGTCAGAAAACAAAGAAATAAGTACAATCATTAAGAACAGTAAAAGTGAAGAATTGTGGTAAATATGGTAACAAAAGTTAAAAAGGCTTTATAAATAAACATCTTCCAATATTCTGATCATCCTTGTACTGTTAAACAAATCTTAAAATTGTTATTACTCAAAGTCTTATTAATAGTTTCATAGTAATTACACTAGGAGTGCTAGAAGTGGGGTTTTTTGGGTTTGGTTTTTTTTTTTTGTTTTTTTTTTTCAGAGCAAAAGTACACAGTTTAACAGCTTCCAGTCAATGGAATGCATCAAAGCCAGAGTAAATTTCCCTTCTCAAAAAGTTTTTGTTTCATTTTTTTAAAACTATTTCTAAGTAAACAGTTACTACATTGCAGATTCCAGGAAGACTAACAGTCTTGTCTGTTTTGATAGCAGCAGCTTCCAAAATTGTAAAACATAGTGTAATGTGTCTTGCCTTTTATCGTGAACTCTCTAGTCAGCAAAGCTCTTAAATTTCTGCCCCACAGCAGGTTCTAATCTTACAGGTTCCTCCCTCCTCAGGGAGGTCTGCAGACTGTGAGGACTTGTAGGAGCACTGTTTTACCAGTTGTCTTTTGGAATTTTCTTAGGCAAGCTGAGAATAAATTGGTTTTAAAGCCATCTGATATGTTATGTAAATGTAAAATATCTCATTTTAAATCAAGTGAAGAATCTGAAAAAACAATCAGTAGTACAGATAAAGTATAATAGCCATTAAACTCTTGTAAGCTGCTCTGACTTTAGAAGTATTGTCACTGCTAAATTCTTGTTTCTTCATATAGTTAAATTTTGGGGCTGGAGATTTTCTGGTTTTGTCCACTTCTATGTGGAGATGCCGAGATCTAGGCAGGGCATCAGAATGCTTGAAAATCAGAAGCTAACTGAAAAAAAAACCCCAAACCCTGTGAGAAACCTGTGAAAAACTATTCCCTGGACAGGCTATGAGACTTGATAGCACTCCATGCTTATCTCTGAGCTCTACAGTTTCTACTGTACTTGATGCTTGCTCTTCATGAAGATATTCTCTCTCTGTCTTTCTTCTTTAAGGTCAGCAATATGGGAACAGAAAGAACCAATTCATTGTCTCGCTCTTGATAGGAAAATGAAAAAAAAAAAAAATGAATGGGGAAAGAACACGAATTGCTTCAAAAATAATACAAAGTAAATGATTTTGACTGGCATTTATGCATCAATTGAAAAAGACTGAAAATAATTTTTTTTTCAGAGAAGCTATCTAATGCTCAGTTTTTTAAGTCTACTAGAATCATTCAATTGAATGCATAATGTGGGACATACCTTAAAGAACTGCAGTTTCTGTTCTGCTTGCATAACTGTAATGGATTCACAAGCAGCTGGCAGGTCTCAGTGCAGATAAGTGGAGTATCATGGATGAGTAAGTGTGTTTGCTAGTGGGGCTCTGCAGGGATTGGTTTTGACACTTGTCGTGTTAACCAGCTTCTATCAGTGACACAGAAGACAACATAAAAATACACCCCAAAATCTACAAGCAGCATAAAAAGATCAAAGATAATAAAGCATGAGACATCAACACAGAATCTGAATTGCCCTTTAGGTTAGCATCAAAGAAAGTATTTTTTCTGAGGCCAAGTGAAAGCTGTGTGATTAGCACAAAAGATAGTTTATTTCCTGATAGAAGGTGAGGGATTCTCTGAAAGACTGAAGAGGACATTGGAATTTTTATATGTGCTGAGAGGAGAAAGTAATGGTGGATAAGCTGAAAGTGAGTCCCTGGTTCAACATCGTGGCCAGGTGAACTAATGCAATCCATTTTTCCGTGTTCATATCATCGTTAAGCTGGACTAGAAAGGTTGCCTTTTCATTTAGCGTTAATGTTTTTAGTAAACCATATGATTATGTTACTTAGCTGTCTCTGTAGCTGTAGACAGGATTGATTGACATTCTGATTTGTTCTTTTTTTTTTTTTTTTTTTTTTTTTGCAACAAAGTGGTTAAGCTTGAATGTTTGTTTTTGTTTTGTGAGTATGTTCTGAGCCAAACAAAACTCAAACTTGATTGGTCCTGTGGCCTGTGTAGGACAAAAGATCAAAACTAAATCATCACAATGGTCCTTTCTGGTCTGAATATATGTACTGTAACTTTGTCAGTTGCAGCTGAGAGTCATTTTTAATACTTCTGTGGTCTTTCTTCTAATAGTAACAATTTGAATGGTTTAACATAGTCCTACTGCTTCCACGGATACTAAAGGGATCCTGAGTGTTAATGGCAATACTGCCACTGGCCTGCTATTTTAGAAGAATAGGTGAAAAACTTAGGAAGTTGCATACCTCACCACGGTAAGCTTCTCTTTTCCTTTGCTTTCCTTTTGTGTTAGCCATGGGACAGTAAAGAACTCTGGGTTCTGTTACAGTAGTTGCTTGATTCATTTTAAATCCCAGAGTAGCACAACCTAGCTTTCCCAAATTAGCAAAGAACTGTTGCTTACAGTTTTTGTAGCTGTAGACAAAAACTGATCACTCTCTGTTCTCAACTGTTCCTTCCATGAGATGATACTTAAATCCTCTCCCTCCTCACTTTCCAACAGTCTGTCTCTGGAATGAGTCAGTTAACTTGGGTTCATATTATGAAGTTCACTGGGTGTGAATAACCTCTAGTTTATCTGGTGATAAACTTCAGATCTGGACCGTGTCTTTGCTTATTTTCATTGTTCTTTTGTCTTCTCATTCAAATTCCACACATTCTTGATTATTATCTGTGTGATTTGATCAGTTAAAGGACAGTATAATAAATAGTGGACTTCTTTGCCGTTGCCTTTTTAGGTATGTTACTTCAAGTTTAAGTGGGCTAAGTATGTTCTTTTTTAATGTTTATGTAGTCGTCATCGTCCTCGCTGTCTTCACCACCATCCTCATCGCAGCCTCAGGTTAGCCACAGCAGAACGAAGGCTTCACCATTGTGTCACTCTGCATCCCTCTCCTGGGCCAAACGTAATCATGTAGGTCCTGCAAAGGCTACCAGTCCGTCAATCCGTCTTCGTCGTTGGCGGCCCTTGATACGCCTTCCATCTGTTGGGCTTCATTCTATTGTAAGTGTAGTCCATCTTCAGTCTTTTCTTACTCTGACACGACTGGCCTTCTACCACGTAACTTCGGTCTTCAAGGCATCATTTTTTGTTGGGGTCTTTTCTCAACCATTCTTAGGATTTCTTTCTTCCTTTTATTTGTTTTCTTTCCCCCATGTCGGACAGCAAAAGTACATCACTCCATGCTTTGCTGTCCAGGTACTTTTGATTCAATACATATGCCAAATCATTTTCAAACTATAGATGAACTTTGCCCTTCATGAAGTGGCTTTTTTTTCGCCATAGGCTCCACATCCAGCCTCTTCTTTTCACCTCATCTTCATGATCTTTCTTTTGGATGTGCTAAACCAAGGGGCTTCTAAGTCTTTGTCACATTATATTATTTCTTCTGTTTTTGAGACTTGGTTTATGTTCTCATATCGTAAACCTAGTCTCCTTTTCTTTCATTCTAAGTCTTGCTTAATGGTCCCTGGGTATTTCAGTAAAGATGAAATGTTTCCTGTAATCTCAAGGAGCTGGCTTACTTTCTCATTTGACATCTGTTTCTTTATCCAGATGTAGGCATATATTCTAGCTGAAGGTGAAGACATTCTAATAAGAAAAGCTTGTCATCAAATACCGTACTTACACTTTTTTCTTTCTTCACTCACAGGGCAAAGATATATCTTGAAAATGTAGGAAAAAAATTACATGGATAGAATAGTTTAAAAATATTAACTGTCCTATGACCACCGTCAGAAACACTAAACTGAAAGAATGATTTAGTGGTATTTCATCCTGTTTTTAAGGAGCGATGACACTTTTACTACCCACACACAAAAAAAGTCTTGGAATGTAGAAGTGAATGGTCTTAAACTGAGACAGTGATTTTGTTTTAATCATTCTTTGGTAATGACCACATTTCACCTCTCTTACTAGAAATTCTTATTTGAGGTATATGCATTTTTTTACTGAGGTGAAATAACTCTTCTGACTGTGGTCCACATAATTTCCTCTTTCATTCAGATCTGTCTTTCCAGATGTGCAAATCCTTCTTAATGTTTTATTGCTATTAAAAATGAGTGTCTAAATGCTTCAGTTTCTTTATAGCTTTTTTTTTATCCTGTTAAGTATCTCAAGATGAGAACTTTTCCTAGACTCCTTTCTCTTTATGTGAATAATAATTGCTATTATTAAGTATATAGCTCTCATATAATCTTCAGAACTGTGGAACATTCTTGATGTTGTAATTTGGAGCTAGTTAAATACCTTGGGATTTGAGGAGGCATGGAGTTTAGCATAAAGTTTAAGCTCTCTCCAGCTCAAGCTCCCTCCCCCCATTTAATATTTATACCATTAATATTGGCAAACCGCTGACATTTTACCTGGGGACTTTTTTGTTTGTGTAGCAAAACTTGGAAAATTCTATTTCATGTTTCTCTAATTTGAAACTGATATCTTGTACAACTTTGACCTATATAAGCTTGTTAACAAAAGATTTCTAGAGGAAGACTTGAGCTTGAGTCTGTCTGCCTAGAACAAAAATATTAATTGGCCATGAGTTTACGTCAACATTAAATAAACCACGACCAAGGATGAACAGCATAATCTCTTGTGATTATACTAGAAAACAACTGTTGGCAAATTGGGGGTTTTATTTACTTCAGAAAATTTCTAAAAACAACTCACATTCATTAGCAGTGAGCATTTGCTTTGAAAATGTTAAAATTAATTCAAAAAGTAAGTGGCCTGTAATATAACTGTATCTGGCAAAATGGAAGCTTGCCACTAAAAATAGTTTAAAAGTATTACTTGTTAAGTCCCCTGAGATCTTGACTGTCTCCATCTGACAGATTAAAATTATAAGTCCTATATGCAAAGATTTATCACTAAATACAATACAGTCTGATATTTATTTATTGGTAATTAAAATGATGTTCTTGTCTTTACACTTTTGTATAATATACCTTTCCAAGAAGATTCAAGAACACACAAGCTATATGTAAATTAGTTTAGTATGCAAAAAAAACCCCAACAGACAGCATCTGGGGCATTAAAGCTGTCTCAGTTGGCTTGATAATAAATACGACCTTGTCCTTCAAGTTTTATCCTGTCAATGCCCGTCAACAAGTAGTATTAGTATAGCTCTGATCATTCTGCTAGACGTACAAAGAGGCTGAACTGGACTCAGCATTGTATTAAAATGTTCTAGTATTGGCTTTATGAAGAAATCTATGGACTTAAATTTAAGGAAGGAGGCAGAAACATCCTGAATATTGTGTTTAAAATACAGTTGAACTTTCTTGTAGTTCTAACTACTTTTCTACATAGACAGACAGAAAGTAGATTGTTTCAAAATCAGCGAAAGTCTTAATGATGGGAGACTGTATTTATGCTCTTCAAATAAAACCACTTTCCCTACTTGAAAGCTTTTCTTGGCTTTTTAGAGTAGGTGTCCAGATGAATTAAGAACATATAATAGAGAAAGAAAAAAAAAAAAAAAAGAAAATACTGTCCTAATGATCTGTGTAAACCTGATAAATTGTGGTAGATGTGGCAAATTTTTAAAATAGGTGACAACATGCTTCGTTAGTAACGTTGACTTTTCCTCAATCCTTGTAATGATCTTTTACTCTTCCAGCTCATCTGTTCTTTTAGTGTAGTGTCTCTGCTTGCCTTACGATCATTTTGCTGCCTTTTATATGTCAAGCTAATGTCCTAATTGTTTTTATTCTTCCACACTTCTCAAGTTGGAAAACATGTTCTTTGTTTTCTCCTGTTTACGTTCTGTGTCAGACTAAAGTTCTTTAAAAGAAAAACAAGAAACACCTATTTAGAACAGCGTACCACTCAATAATCCCTCTTGCTTATGGATCTAAAGGGAGATTTGTGTTTGTATAAACAATCTGTATCCAGATCTCTGGTGACTGATAGAGTCTCTGAATTTCACCTTCTTGCTTGACATCCTCCCATTCAAAATCAGATGCTACTGTCTTGCAGCTTGGAATTGTACCTCACCTGACACTTGCATATTCTAGCCGTAGTTGGAGACACAGAGTTAGTAAGTTTGAGACAGCTCGTCTACCATGACAGCATGGTAGAAAAATACATAAGGTAATTCTTAGCAAAGGAACTTCTTATCCATTCTTGGGTTAGCACTCATGATAGTCCCTCAGCACCTTTCTTATAGGAATTCTTTTTCATTATTCTGGAAAGGGAGTCCCTGATCTAAATTAAGCTATGTATGTTCAACTGTGAAACTCCAGAGCGTTTCAAATACCATAAATGGACTGCAGTATATTGGGCATGAATAGAGGTGTGACTGTTCTGTGAGAAGGAGCCAGAAATAATCTTGCTGAAACTTGTGATTGCCATTCCAGTGGTCTTTGTTTTAATTGCGGTATTTTAGCCAGGATTCAAATGCCTTTCACAGGCCTACACAATTCATTTGTCCAAGCATGTTCCATGCTTCAAAATGGAAATTACAGAGAAGTAATCTACCCAGTAGCAATTGCATCACTTTTCCCCCCTTATTTGAAAATTTATTGAATCCAAACCATACTTAACATTCGGTTGTGCAAACTTCTCTTTTGAATATGTTTTCCTTTAACTTCTTGTAACTGCTTGTGAGTGAAATTTTATAGTTAAACCCCTCAGGTTTTTTCCTTCTCTCAGACTTCAGTTGCTTTTGTCATGATCTTTCAATTGGATGCATCTGAAACCTTTTATTCCTCAAGGTTCTGCAAAATTGTCTTATCCTAATAGTCTTTATTGCTCTTCTTCCAGAACCTAACAGACTCTTGATGCCAATTCTTTCCTTAACACAAGTGGTGGTTTTTCCTTTCCCAGTCACTACCTGTAATGCAAAGCATTCTGCTTAACTGGTTTGTGACACTTCTCGCTTCACTCAGTTTCTCAAGAGCAAGTGTAAAGAAATATTAAAAATACAAGATTTAGTGGGAAGAAGTTGCCTGAAATCTGTCATGTAACATTGAACCTCTTTTATTTATGAAAGACCACATTATAAAATTTTAAGCAAACGTGGTGAGGACTTGTTCAGTATGTCCATGAGAGCAAGATGTTTTTATACTCCCCTCTCCCAATTGTGTATTTGTCCCAGAAATTAAGTTTTGGGGAAAAAAAAAATCCAACAGTTGCACATAAAATTTGATGCACAGTTTTGTTCTAAGTTAGCAACATTTGAAGATCAAAAGATTTCAAATGCATGAAAACTTAATACTGACTTTTAGATCTGAATAATGGTCTAAGTGCATTAGCAAGATAAACTGTGTCGGTGATGAAATATAATTTGTTAGACCAGACTGAGCAAACCGTGATATAGGGGCTTACCTTTGAGTTTCTGAAGGTTAGGGCAACAACAAGAAAGAAGACTGTTGTAGTTCGTCAGAGAGCAGCATGCAGTGGTGAAAGGAATAAAGGAATTTCTCAGTACAGCAAGAGGAGTAGGAAGGGTTATAATTTGTGTAGTAAAAACTTTGGGAAGTAAAAATTACTGATTGGAAATCTGCTAGTGACAACTATAGGAAGAAATGCAGAGGTGCTGTTTTGATAACATGAACTAAAGTGTATTGACCTGAGACAAGTCCATTAAAATTGACTTCTCATAGCAGTCAGCAACTGTTTATTATTTAATTTGAGTGTTCAGGTTAGCAGAGAAGGCAGTAAAAAAAAATAAAAAAGAAATCAGGAGTTGGTCCTTTAGGTGCTTTTTGACGTGGTATCCAAAATTAGAAGGCACAACTACCTTGGCTGCCACTTTTGTACATGAGACTGGGTGTTCATTAAGATATGTGATACTATCATTGAGTGTTATCTCACTACCTTGAGAACAAATTACAACTGAGAAGATGTTCTCAGAACCATCACTTTGAGCACTAAACTTTTTGCTTTTTTTTCTTTAAATCAGTTTCAAGTCTACTGGTCGTTATTTTTCAGAGTTTTGGGGGTTTTTTTTTTGGTTTTTGTTTTTTTTTTTTTTT
>WHYT01016687.1:58048-71024 GCA_009806455.1 Tetrax tetrax
TTTTTTTTTTTTTTTTTTTTTTCTCCTTTTGAAAAGATGAATTGGAGAAGTGATGTCCACTAACCCATGCTACAAAAACTTATTTCTTATACTAAGGCTGAAACCATAACATAAGCCACTCTAAGTTACTGAAGATGTTGGTATTTGTCCTCTTTCTGCCTTTCCTGGATGGGAAAGAAATACGAATTTTCTTCAGTGTGTGCTACGGCTCTTTGAAAGACTTGAAAAAATTAGTTTTGAATCCCATGGATTAGTTCCAAATCCTGATTAGGCAATCATCTTATTTGGGCTCCTGTGTCTTTCTGCTTCCATGTGGTTCATACGTGCAGTCATTCAAATATGCTCTCTCCTTTTTGCACATTGAGTGGGCTTCCAAGTGAAAAAATCTAAAGGAACAGGTCATGCCAGCACTTGATTGATGTTCATATTACTGTGGTCTTTGACAAGAAAAGTAATAAAGAGAAACTACTCTAATTATTCTGAAAATACTACCTAGTGATGAACATGCAGGCAGACTTCTTAAAGCGATGTTCTCTTGTTCTTTTAAGCATTCACACAGACAGTTTAACAGGAGCTGAAAACTTGGCCAAAGGTGTAGCTTTTCAAGGAGACCACAAAAGACATCTCCCTGAAGCTGACATTCACTCCTTTGAAATGTAAAAATCTTCTGTTCAAGTGTTAGAATTTCTAGAGCTTCTCTGTGGAGTAGAAATTGGCCTGACCAGACTTCTTTTTGTGTGTGTGTCTGTGTATGTGCATGCATGCACACGTATGCAATGCGTGTCTTTTTTGTCCTCGAGGAGGGGCAGGCGGATTTTGAATTAGATTAATCACCTTGGGAAAGTTTAATCCAGTTACTTGTCTGCCAAAGTCATAAGCAACAGATTTTTATAACATAAAATTTTAGTCATTGTGACTATTCAGACTCTATTATTTCTCTGTGCTTATGATTATGCTAGTAATTGTCAAAAAAAAAAATTACTGAAATCCTAATTTTTCAAGAAATGTGATAGATCTACTTTGTAGTAAATTTACTACTAAGTACATTAGTTGAAAAGAAGTCATAAGGGAAGGAGACTGTCTACATTGCAACATATGGTAGAAACTTTAATAATGGCACAGCACTTTCGTTCTCTCTCTGAGGTTGGGGAATTAAAAATGTAGAAACACAGCATTTCTCATGGGTTGTGGCCATAGCACAATGAAAGCAGGTTATTTAGATTAGGCATGTACAAAAACTCAGCAGGTTTCTATGGGAGTCTGTCTCCAAGTAAACTATGAAAAGTTAATCATGCTTTTTTTGATGACTTCCCTATCCATGTTCTAGCTGTATATAGGCTCAGCATTCCAAGCATGCCAAATGTGTGTCTCAGTAGAAAAGTTGTTTATTAGAAGCTGGCAAAGGAGGCAACCCTCAAAATGGTTAAAGGGGCAACTAACTGTGTTTTGTTCTAAATGTGATCACAACCAAATCCTGAACATCCCAAAGTCTTCTGAAACAGTGATACTTTGAGCTCTTCTACTTAATGTTAGTTGAAGCCCAGGTAGCGTATGTTCAGATGCAAGCTTTTAAATGCTAAGCCATTCCCTCCCTAAAGTGAGACTAACTGGCAGTGGTCTTTCCCCTAACCCTGAAATTCCTTAAGCCCAAATTTCTCAGTTGGTAGATTTAATTGATAAGTGAACAGCCGTGAAGTCGTATGGCTACAAAGGGAATTAGGGGGTAATGTAGGATTTGGCAAGGACTCTCAGCTTCGTCTCCCTGTACACTTTTGTAGCATAACAGTTTAGATGCCTGTAAAAAGTTGATTGATTGATGGGAATAAGAACAAGGTGCCATTGGGTGTCAGCTACTGTCTTGTGTGGTTTTCAGGAAGTTATGGAAACCTGTGGTCCTTGGAAGTTTACAACTGGGGTAGCCAAAGTCTTGAGGCTGCTTGTTTTTCTAAGCCCTAGCTCTATTTGGCCTCCTGTAAAACAAAATTCTCAAAGGCAATTCACTTATGCCATAGGGGGAAAAGAGTCCTTGGAGTTATGGTGGAAAGGTTTTCTCATCCCTTTTGATGGCAGCAGGGATGCTCTTTCTCCACTCTAGGCCCTTGGAAACAGAGAGGAAACAGCATATTTATGCTTTTAATACTTTAACTGATCTTGGAGATGAATTTCAAATGAGGATGAGGGAAGGTTGTGTGTTGTGTTGTTTTGTTTTGTTTTTCTCCCTTTCATTTTTGAGCTTGCTATATAGAATTTCTGTAAGCTGTTGGCAGTTCCTCTGTAATGCTGTGTTCTTTGGTGTTCTTGAGGTATTGAAGGACTTAAAGTGACTTCTTGTCCTCTGCTTTCTATTATTCTGATTTTTTGCAACATTTCTTCAATTTAGATCATCTTTTAAAGTCCTTTTTTTTTCATGACCATCAGGAAGAAGGAAACTTTTAACCCAGTCTTGAAAACATGATGCGACTGTGAGGTTCTACAACTCATTTTACACTCTAATCTGTTTCTGGCAAATTCTTAGATTTTTTGGGGCCCTTCAAGAAATTACTTAAGGCTAACGGTAATTACAAGATGGAAGAAAACTGCATTAAATACATTTTCACAGAAGTCAAATTCTTGATAATCAAAGAAAAACTGTGATGCTTTTCCCCATTCCTTCAGACAGTATCATCTTAAATTTCAGCTCAAGAGTTCAAAACTCATTGATTAGTGGGTGCTGGGAACGTGTGCTGACAAAGTACCATGCTGTGCGTGCCCTGTTTACTTCTGAAAAAGCTTTTGCTTGCTGTAGTTGGCAATAAAAAGCGTCAGGCTAGCTGTAGATTTTTACCAACTGCAACCATTTTTTCTGTCATGTCACTTGAAGCTGTTGCTGCACTTCAGTCCTTTCTTGGTATGCAGTGATGATGGCTATGATGCTGAAATTTCAGAAGTCTCTGAAGCAAACAGAGCTCTGGGCACATCTGGTTATTTTCCTTTCTCTTCACATAAGACGTGCACATTGTACCTTGGGAGTATCTTTCTTTCAGCTGCCTGTGAGGGGGGGAACAGGTTAACTGTGCTATATATGGCTCAGGAGGAAAAATTATTTTGGCTAAATACTTGCAGTTTTAAATATAACAGGTTCAGCCCTGCATTGCTTTGTTAAGGGAGATGAGTTAGTGAAGGAGTTGCTATTTTTATAGATATTTATTTTTAATGTTAATGTATTTGAGCTGAATCTACTTCCAATTCAGTAATGAAAAATAAAGCTTTTATGTAGAGCTATAATAGGAAATACTTCCAGATATTTTATTGAAAGGATTCTTACTGATCTGTGCACTTGCAGAAAGGTTCTTCATATTCCAAAGTGTTCTGCAGTGTGACTTCTACCATTTTGTATAGATCCAGAATGTGCTTCTCACTTGTGATTTCCCTTGGACAGGTGTTTTGCATATTATGATGATACGTTCTCATTGTGGTAAAAGTTTTAGTGAACACAATTTCTTTTTGTTCTGTTTTGTCTTGCAGGCACCAAGTATAGATGAAAAAGTAGATCTTCACTTTATTGCGTTAGTTAATGTAGGTGGTCATCTCTATGAATTGGGTAAGAACACTTTTTATCTGTTCTCTCCATTTGTTTGAAACAAATAAAAGTAGTAATGTTGTTAACTATCAAATTTTGAGAGAGATTACTTGATTTAATGTAAGGCTTAAGTTCTTTTCAATTGCATCATAGGGTCTGGGAGATAGGGGATTCTGTCAAACAGCTGCAGCCTTCTTCCCATTGTTTTTTTGGATTCTCCTTCCCTCAGCTCTCTCCTATTAAGATAAAATGGTACAGAATACTAAACTGCCTCTAAACTTTGTGGTTTACAAGGACAGGAAGCAAGAAAGAATTGATGAACACTCAGTTTCAGAGAGGAAAGTACTGTGAGACTATGTCTCTGAATTGCTTGTGGAATTAATACCCAAGCTGTATGCCACTTTAGCAGTGTTAGCTATATTATTAAATAGCGTGATACAGTTTAAACTGAAATTATGTAGTCACGATACTAGCAGATAGTAATATTCTGCAACTCATTTGTTACAGGCTGGTTAATTTTTCTTCTACATTTTGTGGTCACTAAACAGTTAACTGTAAAACACTAGTCTCTGTTTTCTGAATTACAGAATTTTTTTTTCCCTCTTCAGACTGTGTAGCACCAAGTTCTGCTCAGATATTCTCTAATGACTCCAATCTTAAACATGTTGCTGGGCAACTAGGTTTTGCTGCAGGCACTTCAGAAAACTAGCAAGTAGATCAGGATTTAAAAACTGCAAGTCACTGGTCTTTCCTAAAATTACTTTTTTGATATTTTATGGTGAGAACACATTTGCTTTTTGAAAATCAACATGTAATTAAGTGATGCCCTTAACAGGTAACAAGGAATCATAACCTAGGGCATAAATGGTATTTAAGAAGTGCTTATATTAATATTAAGGTGATCTAAGGGTTGTTATCAGTGGTAAGTCATGAACAACAGGCACACATTTCTGTATTTTTATGATGCTGGGTGTCTGTCAGTGAACTAGATCAAATAGTGAAGCAACTACTGTGGGATGCAATAGAATCATAAAATATTTCTAAATTTTGAGGCGTGACGGATGGCTTGCTGCTCTTCCAGTTGTGTGCCACTATTTCCATGTTACCTTTTCATTGTGTGTTAATTTGCTCTGCTTAAAAAGCACACTACAGACTATGATTACCATGTTTAGCTATTTTCTGTAAGAATGATGCAAGATAAAATCCATTTGAATTTTTTTTGCTTAAATGAAAAAAAAATAAAATAAAAAAAAGGAGGCATTTAGCTCAATTGTATAGTGGAATGCCAATACTAGTATTTCCTTTGTTCTTAAAATATCTTCTCTCTGTACTAGCAGAAGAGAGCAAAAAATTACTTAAAAGTAGGAAAATAGGAGCAGGTTTTTCAGTTAATTCACTAGTTTCTGTCACTGTGGCCAGCATGTGGGCTTTGGCAGGCAGAAAATGCTAAGGAAGCACAAATGTTAAATGCTTATGATGTTTTTGCCATAGAAAACATGTTATTTATAGGCACATGAAATTAAAATGCTATTCTGCCAAGATATATGTTAAAAAAAAAAAAAAAATTGAATCAAAGTTAGCTTGCAACAGTATGGGGCATTCAGTTCTGTTTCCTTGGCATATTCTAAGGGGTTTGCACTGTTGTATCTTCAATCATGGTTATTACAATAATGAGCAACCTCTTGTTCATGTAAAGCCAAAAGTTTTCTAACATTGAATCTATTTTTAGTTGTGGAAAATGTAGTTTGGAAGTATTGTCAACTTCGATGGAAACTTTTGGGAGGGAAGAGTCTTTAAAAGGGAAGACAAGAGCCAAAATGGAATTTGGTCTAGCAAATACTTAGGATATCCTGACATATGTTCTTGTACTGACCTCTTCATAAGTAACCTGCAACATATTTCTATGAACTAAATTATTTTTTAAATGCTGTGAAAGGTAGCATTATTATATTGCAAATGGGAGAAAAAAATAATTAACTATAGCAAACATTTTTAAATGCTGTGGAAGTACTTAATGCTTAAAGTTATTGGATTTATTTGCTTATTTATTTTAAATGAGAGCAACATTTCAGTTATGCCAGACTCTTCAAACTGGTGGCTTTGGTATTCTGTTCTGTCACAGAGCCCCTGATCACAGCTGTCAAAGACCACAGATGTACAGCTGTCTGTCTGGGTAAATCCATTAAGCGTAGTTAAAATTGTTCTTCTCTACTTGAAAAACTGAAGTACTAAACCAGCACTAAAACAATCACAACTTACAGCCTTTACAGTTTTCAAACAACATATTAAAAAGTATTTCATTGTTTGGATTGGATTTCCTTTTTAGTGTAACAGACTGTACATAATGATACCTGTTGAACCAGTCAACAGGGGAGGAGAGACCAGGGAATAGCTAGCTGCGTGTGTGATTCTTTCATGGAAAATGAGGTAGCGTTTTTCTAAGTGAAGAGGAAAAAATCTGTTCAAATAGTTTTAACTGGAAAAATGAAGCTTTTCTAATTTCATAGATGTGTTGTTCAATCCTGCTTTGTATTTCAACAGATGGGCGCAAGCCATTTCCGATAAACCACGGGGAAACTAGTGACGACTCTTTTTTAGAGGTAGGAATAGAAAACCTTCTTACATGATGTTATACAAAATTCTTGCTGTATTTCCACACAATTCATGAAATATATTTATAAAATTATTTATACAAGTCTCGCTATATTCATGGTTGGATGAGGTCTAGAGCGAGTGGGATGGTGAGACACATTAGGTTTATTCAGTTTTAAAATAGGTATTTTAGAAGGCTCATGTTATGACTCTGGATGAGAAAGTATCACAACATGGTAAGGAGAAATGTCAGAAGTGTTGACCATAAAAGAAGATGAAACTGACTTTTCTGATATGCTGAGATTTTCATATACCCCTGCTCCTTTCAAATTATATATGAGATGAAGTTATCAGATTGAAAATTTTTCATTCTCTTTCTTTTGGCTTAGTTATAGTTTGATAGGTCCCATGCCAGACAAAAATTTATTTCCTTCCTGACGCTTGCTAATAATCATCCTTCTCCAGTTTCGTGGCTTCTTTGTGGTGCTTCTTTGTGTCAGAAGCTATTTAGTTGAGAAGTGAATTGGAAAGGATTACGCTAAATTGGGAGGATATTCAAAGGATGATGCAAAGTTGAAGCTGAGAGAAGAGAATGCATAGATCTGACTTCTACGGTATCCAGACTGGATTAGTTTTACAAAAGGAAACAACAGAAACTGAAAAACAAACAAACAAAACCTTTTATGGTTTAGTAGCGTAGACTGTCTGTAACATTTGCGTACAATTTGTGATTGTTTGCAAAGGGGGAGAAGTTGGATAAAGCTTTTTCCTTTTTTCATATGTGTCTCTTTCCTGTTTTACTGATAACATGTGTTCTCCAGATTGTACCCTAAAGCTAGATGAAGAAACGACTTCACTTACCATGATCTTTCACTTACCCCACACAGCTTAGACTCATCTTGAGACAAAAGAAAAATTTCTGAATACAGCAGCATTAGTAAAGGCAAACTTCAGAGATGCATTTAGAAATTCAAACAAGCAACACATCTGTTGCACAAAGGAATATTCAGTCACAAAAAAAAGTTGTTGCTAGGATTCTGCATACAACTTTTGCTCTCTCGTGCTGCCCATATGAACACTGGAAATAATCTTGAATAGTGGTAACTCAGATCACAAATACAGTTTATGTAGATTTGTCACACTATTTAGTAATTCTTGATGGGAAAATCCATTTTGAGCATAGTTGCATAAACCATATTTTCATAATTCAGTTGTGGGATTTTTTTAATAAGCATGATTTATAGTGTTTTTTGTTTTGTTTTTTGTTTTGTTTTTTACTTTTTTCCCTAGGATGCAATAGAAGTTTGCAAGAAATTCATGGAACGTGACCCAGAAGAATTAAGATTTAATGCAATTGCACTGTCTGCAGCTTAAAAGCCTTTTCCAGTGGGGCATTTCTATTGCAATGTATTGTAACAATAAAACAGTTGCCATATGTTAATAGTACAAATTTTGATACTTCCTTAACATGTTGATTAATTGTAGCATACGTGGAATAAACTTTGCATTTGTCCTTGCTATACCTTTGAGCTTGTTCCTAAAGCAACTTTGGGTATTTATATACAGGCATGCATTTTGTGCAAGAATTCTGTGTGGTGGGTTTTTCCCCTTCCACCCTCTTAAAAGTTTTGGGAATTACTGTCTGTGATATTTCATCATAATAATGATGAGTTGGTTCAGAACAGGATTATCATTTGTATCATTGACCGATAACATTTTGAGTGGAGTATGTGGTATGTTAATGGATAAAAACTTGAAATGTGAGGCTATCTGCATCTTTTAATTATAATGGTATGAGAATATTATAAGAACTTTTCCAGGTGACTCAAAAGACAAAGACATTTTTTTCAGTGCATTATTTATAAATAAATATATGGAAGAAAAAAAAGGCAGAAAAAGGACTGTTTTTTCTTATTATTGGTGAGCACTAAACTCACTTTAAAATTATCTTCATCTTTACATTTTGAATAAAACTTCATTTTGTTTCTCAAGCTTAATAATATTAATAATTTGTTAAAAAGCTTTAGTTAAACCAATGTTTGCTATTTGTGTGTGTGGAAAAACAAGTATTTTTGCCCCAGAAAAGCCACGCTAGTAGTTAATGCTAGCTCGAATGGTAGGACGAAGAAGGAACACACAGGTGAATACAGCAATGTGAAGTATCTCACCTAACTGAAATAAATGAAAGAGAAGTAATCATTGTTGCAATGAAGTTTTGTGTAAAAAGAACAGACTACAGATTTTAAGATGATTTTAAACCATGATGGTCATACACTTTTTTTCCCTTTAGGATTATCTGTTGTAGGTTTGTCAGTTGGCATTACTGAATGCTGCATGATACACTTCCCCTGTGCCATCTCTCCCACCCCACTCACTGGATCTTAAGGTACTGTTGACCAGTTTCTGCACTTGAAGTAGGAACAGCTTGGTTGTTTTGCGGTTTATGGTGCTTGGGTGGGTGGGGTTTTTTGTTTTGTTTTTGGGGTTGGTTTGTATTTAGGCTAAGCAATCTTACGCTTTAGGATTCTTATGAAGGTTGGTTTTGTTTAATATGCATGTTTTTGCCGTTCCAGAAAAATATTCCTTATTTGCTGGTTTGAAGTGAAGTAATTCAGGTTTTATTCCAATCAAGACCGTTGCCAAAGGAAACTAAACCCTCTGTGTCCCAGGGGGTGCTTTCATTCTCTATCAATTGTCATTGCAGGAAAACGAATGGGGTTATGCCAGAAGCAATCTGGCAGAGTTTACTTTCTTTATAGAAATGAAAAGAGGCCTGGGAGTCTCTCTTATCACTTAAGAACATCTTTTGCACTCTAAAGAAAAAGCTGGAGTGACTGTCTAAAACATCTCACCTGGAGAGTCCACTAACAACAAGAGTCTGTTTTCTATAAGTGAGCTGGCTGGAAAAGTGAGGAGGAAGAACAACAGGAATGAGCTTCTATTTTTAAGCACTTTTTCACCCCAGTAAAATGCAGTAACATTATGTTGCCATGTTCGTTAGTAAAGCCCTGAAACATTCTTTTAAATAAAAATCAAAGGCTTTAGTGACCAAAGCGGCTGCATTGTCTTCCTGCTAATATCAGAAAAATCAAATAAAAGTTGTCACAATTTAATTGGCATATTGTGTATTTTATGCTAAAGCTGACTCAGAAGATTACATTTAAAGTAAGCCATACTTAATATAGATAAGGTACTTTTAAGGTAGGGAGGAGAGTGAGGCAAGAGAGCGAGAGAAAGAGCAATTCAAAGCTGTTAAACGAGCTACATCAGTTGTCTCCTTTGGGGAAATATTCATGCCATATATGCTCTTCAGTGTTCAGAAGATTTTGGTGGTTTTAGGTAATAAGTGGAGGAGCTCTGTTCAATTATTTATTGCAAGATCGGTCCAGAACTTGAGCTTTAATTATGAGGACTGATTAAGTGAATTCATGACAAAGAAAATGAAGGTTAGAATAGTAAACTTGGGGTGGGATTTTTCATGGTAACACTGGAAAAATAAACCTTGAATCTTAAGTAAAAACTTATTTATAAGAATTCTTATTACTTCGGCAATATGATAGTTTTGCTTAGCGTTTTTTACGTAGTCTTCAAATCAGTTGTCCTTCAGAGTAAGTTTTCCGTCTATTTTATTTTATTTTCAGTGTTAATTTCCTGTTTATTAATAGTATAAGATGGTACGTTTCAGTCAAGATTGCTTTTGGAAAGGTTCTCAAAAGTTTGAGATGACAAAGGAAGAGTGATGTACCAGTTTTAATGCTGAATTGTATCTGGTCACTGCGTGCTCCCTTGCTAGACTGAAATTCTGAAGGACTGCACTGCAGAAATACTATCTTGCCTAACATGTACAGTGTAACAGCCTTCCAGCGCCTGGAAGACCACGCCTTGGCATAGGCGTTGGTGACCATCTTGAGGAGGACAGGAAGTAAAGGGATCTACAAGATGCTGGATTATCTTCAGCATTGACGGAACCTCTATAACTTGGATACCTGGAGTGAGGTACCAACACTTGGCTGACTTGTGTAGTCCAGCAACATCCTGAGCAGGGGCTGATGAGCCATGCCGAGCCACGCAGTGCTTTTGGCTCTGCAGTGCCCATGCACATCTCTGCACATCTCTGCTTATTAGCTCAAGCTCCGTGGGAAAGTAACGCCGTATTTCCAAACTTTTGCAGCCCTGCCAGAGCCTCGCCACCTTTGCGTGGAGCATGATTTGGCCACAGGCACGCAGCGCTAGTGACTGCCAGGAAATCCCTCTTCAGCTCCTGCGTCTGGGCTGGACCTACACATCATCCTATGGAAATGGTGCATGTAGGAGTGGAGAGATGATGCATGCTCAGCACTCACAATAATTTTGGCTGAGTGGACCTGGTGTGCTATTAAGCACTCAGGATTGTTCAAGCTCTTTCAAGTATATTGGTGGCTTTTTCCCCATGTTACTACAAGCATTTTGTTGAGAAACCATAAGAATTTAATAACCAGTACAATGCCCTTCCCTTTCCATCATAGCTGCATGAATCATTGAAGTAAAGACGGAGAAAGAAGTATTTTCTGTCATTGAAATGTAAGTTTCAGAAAATAAGCACACTTAACAGCCCACATTTAGAAAATAAATAGGGTCTTTCCTTAAGAGAAGAAGCCTGCCTTGCTAGAAAATACTATTGTATCAAATATTTGTAGAACTCTGTGAAAAGAATATGATGTAAACTGTTGTTTGACTTATCCCTAGGAACACACTTTGAAAAGGTTTATTTTTGCCGAGTAGAACAACATGATGGTTACTACTTCTGACACCAACAATTAGCAGTCATAACTGATATACATAACCTTTTTCTGATCTAGGAGTCTAGTGACTTACTTTGTTAGTGCAAAGGAATGTTAAACTATTTTGGTTGTTCAGGCTTACACAGATACATTTTATGTGACAGTTGATTTAAAATTCACTTTGACGAAGAAATTTGCATGTTGGAACTTTTTTGCTTAGTAACTTTGACCTGAAAGCTGCTGTGATCCATACAGCTTACTGAAACGAAGACTTAATCAAATTATTTGATTACTCAAATTACTCTAATTATTTGATCTAAAACATTGAACACTTTATTCATTAGAAAAGTGATTTGATTTGTGTGAAACCTTGGAAACATTTTTAAACATGGCCTTTTTTGGAACTTGTTTCATAGAATTTTATTCTCAAGTAAATTTAAACTTTTATAGTATTCATAGTTCCCTCTCCTACTTAGGGACAAGCATTGTGTTTTTATATGAAGTGAAAGATGGACATTAAAAATCTGGGAAAGACTGCAGTAGTTCTCCAGAAAAATGTTTAGTAATGGCAGCTGACGCAAACTGATGTCAGCCAGCAGCAGCATATTGGTGCTTTATTTAGACTTATTTCTTTAGCTTTTGTAGTGATGAATGTTAAATAGTGAGATGAGAGGGTTGTTTTCTGATGCTTAGGCTTCCCACTTGGGAAAAATGCAGATTCTTTATTTGTATTTGGTCTTGTAGCTGATCTGGCTTGAAACAGGAAAAAGGAGCAGGCAAAAAATTTCAAAATTATGGCTTTGATTATGGTTTCACACATCATTGGCTCTATACCACTGTGAGGAGCTAAGTACATCATGTCTGTTTATTTGTAACTTTAATAAATGGCAAACATCTCCTGTGGAACTTACTTCAGCCAGAGTCACTGGGTTTTCCTTCTTGTGTGTACCACCGGTAACACAAATTTCCATGTACTGTAGAACCTGATGTTTCGATGTGTTGAGTTGATCTCCTAAAATCTTCTTTCCTATTCTGAGAAGGTTGTTTACAGAGCAGAAAATAAGTAAACATCTCAGGAGAAGCTAATTTGTGTGCAGTACAAGTTTTATGTTCTTCTCTCTCGGTAGTCCTTAAAAAAATTACATGATCTCTTCTGCCCTGGGCTGTACAAGCAGTCGTGCAGCAGCTCAGTTTTGCTAACAGAGAAGATAGGGAAAGGGAAAATATTGTTAACAGTTCAAGTAGAAAAAGATTATGCAGTGTTAAAATGAAATCAAGTACTTTAAAAAACAAAACAGAACAAACTTACTGCTATGCATGAGTATGACTTTTTTTTTCTTTCCCCCCCTGATATTTCATTAACTCTTCTACCTAGCCCGTGTCCACTCCTGTACTGGAAGAAAGGCTTTTTGCAGTGTTTCGTCAACACACCTGCTCCCTCCCGGCTCCAGCGCCTAGGACAGGGTGTAAGAAACGTTGCTGTGGTGCAGCGTAATGCCAGCTCACCCCGTGTTTGTGGTTGCCATGGGGGCCTGGGCCCAACACGCCATCCACCCAGGCTCAGGAGGTGTCGAGCTGAGAACAGCCTTGAGCCTGGGCGTGGGAGAGCGTGGGGAGGGGAGAAATGGCGAAGAATCTGTTGTAGGGTGTGTGGGGGGGCAAAGATACGAGTGAAATAAAGCAATGGGCACCCGTGGGGGTGCTGTGGGCAAAACCGGAATGGAGGCAAACGGTGTTGAGGGCAGGGGAGAAGCACGGGGGCTGCGCCGTGCGGCTCCAGCTCTGCCCAAGCGTCTCTGCGAAAAGACTTCACGGCAAAGCCTGGACCTCGCGGTGGCGAAGGCTCCGTCCCCGAACGGGACGACGCTGCAAGAAGAGCCCGGAGTCGTTTCCCGCCCTCCGGCCCGGGCTCACGGCGCTGTCGGTAGCCGTAAGGGCAGCCCGGCCGGTGGGGAGGAGGCGGGAGCCGGGGCCGGGGTTCCCGCTGCCCCGCCGAGGGGAAGCGGCGGCGGCGGCCCGCGGGGCCGGGCGGAGCGGCAGGTGGCGGGGGCCGGGGCGGAGGTGG
>WHYT01016687.1:72159-89676 GCA_009806455.1 Tetrax tetrax
TTTAAAAAAAAAAAAAAAAAAAAAATTGAAAACCTGAGGTCAGACCTTGAAGCTGAGGGTTTTTTTGTAACAGGAATGGGCAGCTGTATTTGTCAGATCTCAGAGGGGAAAAAACCCACTCCAAAACATCAAAAGTTTTCACTGCATCTGTTCTTGCAGCTTTTGGTAAGAGAAAATTGTGTCCTGGTCAGGTCCCTCTTCTGCCTGTTCCCAGCTGGAGTTTCCATGTTGTACAGGAGCCACTGGCTGGTGGGAGCTGAAACATTTGATCCTAGTTCTTATGCTTTTAAAAAAACTCAAAAACCAAGAAACAACAACAACACAAAACAAAACAACCAACAACTTGATTAAAAGTCATAACAACAACAAATTGCATCTGATATCTTCTGTTAGTTAGTGAAGGACTTTGTTCTTTAATTCAGATTCATGTTGAGGCGTATTTTATGATAATGCAGGCAAGGCAGGTCTGTAGTCTTTTCAGTGCAAAGACCTCTCCAAGCGTAGTCCCCAACCTCTTGTAAAATAGGTTTTGTGCGCTGTGCTGAACTGGGCGAGGGGAATGTTGTTGCTTGTCTCAGTAACAGAGATGGTTTGTCACTCTGGGAGAGCTGACTGTTCAGGACATCATCCTCTTTTGGGGAAAGAGGAGTCACTTTCTGTGCAAAACTCAGACTCTTTGGAGCGTCCCTTATCCGGACTCCAGTACTAGTTAGTGGTGTTGGGTTCTTGCATTTGGGACTTTTGGAGTCGTCTTAACTCTGCCTGTAACAACTGGTCTTGGTCAAACTCAGCTGAGCTGTTACTTTGCACCTCAGCCGGGCAGGTGGTGTGTGCTGAGACCAGAATAAAACACTGAAACAACACAATGTAGAAATAGATTCTCTAAGGTAGAGCTGTGTTTACCAAAGCTAGAAATAGCTGGCTTAAAATTGTTTTACTGTGTTCTGTTCCATATTATAACTTAAGCACGCCAAAAGCTGTTCCTCAAAACCAAAGCATTCTTCCCCCAGCTATTAAATATCCCAGACTGCCGAGTCTGTTTTCCTGCTTCAAGATGTGGGAGGGCAGTCTGCCTGCCTTTTCCTCTCTGCAGTCCACCATGAAGTTCATCCTTGTGAACAAAGAGGAAACATGGTCCCTCTCCTCAAAAACAGCCTTCACCATTTTAGGAGTGATGCCTCTCTAAGAGCTTGAGAGGAAAGAAGAGTGTGTGCGGTTTTCTTGTAAAACCTCTCAGCTTTTGATTCCTGTTCTGTGTCTTAAATGAACCCTAATCCTCAGGTAAATGTCTGGGGTTTGAAATTGTTTGCTAAAGCAACTTGAAATCTGACCCACAAAGTCTGTAAATCTTTAGAGTGCCCTGAGGCAAATAACGCTTGAATTTTTTATTTTTTTTTTTCCTCCCTGAAGTAGTTGAATGTACAGATCTCATCGGGGGGAGGGTGGGCAGCGAGCGTGTGCCTGAATGAATTGTTGGAAAGAAGCAGCAGAGCTGTGAGAAAGCACGTGGAGCAACCTCGATAAATCCACTGGAGTGAAAAATAGGTGTTGGGCCAAGTAACTCTTAATATCGCAAGCTGTTACAAGGCCTCTCAGGAGCTGAATTTCTTTTCCTAATAACTATTCTAGAGTTGTTATTCTGAGCGCTACTCATTTCATGTGATGCTGTCATTGAGAGAATCAGTCTCGAGAGTCGCAAGCAGGACCCTGTAGTCCTGGGTCTGTTCCTCACGCACGGACACTGCGGTGGAACAGAAGTTGTTCCTAGAGCTAACGCTACCCAGCGCTGGTGGGGAGAGGTATTTCACCATGAGGGTTTCTGTAGCCAGATAAGGTCTTTATCATTTTTGATAGGCAGCATTAGAGGAAGAGAGCCCAGCATGTCTGGACAGTAGCTGAAGATACCTCTGGCTGCTCGTATCTGCCGTGGCCGTTAAATAGGTAGTGAAATAGCCTAATTTATCTGAATGCTGCTCAGTGTGCCAACAGCTTCATTTATTATTGCATTTTCAGAGTCTAAAAGTATTATCCCTTGTGATTTAAAAGTATCTGTTACATTTTGGATGTTGGAAAATTATTTGGGGGCTTCTGTTTTTGTCTTTTTCCAGGAAAACGCAAATGTGTGTATGCACACACAGACACCCCTGCCTGCTCGGAAGATTAAAAAAGCAGATGTGCAGTGTAGCTTGATAGAAAGAGTCAGCTTGAGGATAAAACTTGAGAGCCAGGACTACTCACTGAAGCCTTTTGGTTTGGACCGACAGTACAGCAATCAAATCCAGTGAATGGTCTCTGACATGTGGTCACCAAATGTTTCTATTTATTGAAACTGTTCGAAATCTGCATTTCTACTGTGTATTTTCATGGCTTCTGCAAATGCAGCAAGAGGTCTAGCAGCAGTATTTTTCCTGTATTTGCATAGAGATGTTACCTCAGTGATTCTTTTGTTTTGTTTTTCCCCCAAGCATGAATCTAATGCATACAGTCTGGTATGGCAGATGGGAGGAATAATTGTAGAGACAGAAGACTCCTCTTACAGTTCAAATCCTCTTCTCTTAGGTACCTTTATTTCAGTTGAACTAATCATTAGGGAAAAGGGATTTTTTTTTTTTTTTTTCGGTTCTGGGTAAGGTATGCTCAGATAGTGTGTAGAGAGCCGGTTGATGTCCTCGATGAATATGTCAGAATGAAAAATGTATGAATGAAAAGGCAAAACCTATGTATTGTGTTGCCTAAGCGATGTCTAATGCTGGGTAATTCTGTCAAGTCATAAAACCTGGGTGGGCTGGTTTCTGGAGAACTTCTTGCAGCGCTGCTGCCAAAGTCCTGGCTCGTGGCTGCATAAGGGTTGTATTTAACCCGCCTTTAGGTGGATGCATCAATATTTCATTATTGTGTATAGATCCTTGGCACTGAGCCCTTGCATGGAGTAAATCTAACTGCGACCGATTAATATATAAATATTAATTGATACATAAATATACATCCTGTTAAGTAAACACTGTGGGAATGTAAATCTTAGAAATCATGTTCCGCACCGGCTGCAGACTGTGAAAGTGCTGTGGCAAAATATGTAACAGGGCTAGCAATAATGTTTCAGGGGGAGAGAGGTGACAGTAATAACTTCTGCCTGACTGAGTGTTATTCTGTTACCGTGTCTGCTTACTGCTGGACTTCAGGAAAGGTATCTGTGGGGCTTTTGGTGATTTATTTGAGAGAAAACCAGGACTGATTTTCGCTTGAGAGTAAGACTCTTTCTGGTTTCTGCAAGATGGGTTTATATATTGTTTTCAGGTTAAATCTGTCTTCAGATTTCTCCGAGGTGCTCGAAGTCTGTCTTCACGCAGTCCTGTGTGATGGGCATGCATAGCTTTGAGCTGAGTTCACAGTGTTGCTCCCTTTGTGGACAGTTTCTCTTTGTAGTTTTGAACTTTGTTTTAAAATTTCACAGGAAAGCAGCATCTGCAGGCACTTTAAGAGGAAGAATTAACTTCTTGACGGCAGAAATGGGTATGTCATCTATACTGGGGAAGTGCTTTGCAGCTTAAGGGGATCTACAGGCAATTCTGACCTGAATTTTTTCTTCTCTTCTGTATCTTGTGGTTACCAACTACAGTTAGTCATGGTGTTACTTTTGTTCTTTTCCTCCTGTCTTTTTGTTTGTTTTTTGAACTGTGACCTGCTCCTTTCTTTAGTTTTGTGAGGTCCTGTATTTTTTTTTCTTTTCCTCCCATAGTTTGGAGAGGAGGTGAGATGATTTTGATGTTCAGCATGCATCCCCCCTCCACTTCACTACTGTAGTCTCCTGTTTAGGACCTTTTCTTTGTCAAACGCTTTTTTGGTACAAATTTTTACGTTTCTAATGAGCACTTGGATGTATTACATTAGACAGTGACCTTGCTGAGCTTTGGAAAGCACTTGGGTTTTATTGTGTTGTAAGAACCAGATACATTCCAGCTGTTTCTTGTACCTACCACTCCTCCTCTTTAAAGTTCCTTTCTCCACTCCTGGAGGAGGGGTGTTTTTTGTTTTGTTTTAAAAAACTCTCTTTAAAACCCCTCAACGTTTTTTTTGCTTAATGAGACTAACATAACTATGATTTTTTAAATGAGCTTTCCAGCTTCAGTGAATTAGTGAAAACCAGCATGTGCCCTCAGACCCACTGTACTAGAAATGCTTCTGCTGGTCTAAGGTGTGCTTGACACACCTAACACGTTATCCAAATTACCTTAGGAGGAGCGTTTTGGTTTTGCTGTTTTTCACATATCTGAATACTGTCAGTCCAAGTAAAAAAAAATAACTTTAAAGGAATGCAGTGAATAAGCTACTTTAAAATAGGTTCTTCTGCAAACAGTTGTAAATTTAGTGTTTATGAATAGTGCTAAATTTCTATTTTTCCATCAAAAAGAAAGATGTATGGCTATGACTCACAGTGTGCTAGTTTCTGGTTGGATATTTAGCTGTAAAACTTCAGTTTGTGCTACACCAGATAGAGAAACTTAATTGCAATAGTGTTTTGCACTTGTGGTAAAAAATATCTGGGATTATCTCAGAAGGGCATGAGGATTATAAGACTCTCTTTATTTTTTTTTTGCCAGTGCTGAGTGTGTTGGCTTTTTTTTTTTTAATTTTTTTTTTTTTTTTTTCCCCAGCAGCTCATGTGAAAGTCTTAACTTTTGTTTCTGGATGTGATTCAGCTTTCAGTCATTGCTGTTAGAAAAGAAACTTGATATACTAACTTTGGGAAATAGTTATTACTACATTGACCAAAAAAGTCAAAATCATTATCATGTAACACAGCTTTAAAGGAATATCTGGGTTGGGATCAATTAATCTAGCACAGACAGTGAAAATATTGGGTATTGGGCCAAGCTGTCCTGCTGGGATAAGTCCCACAACAATGTGGTTCAGTGTTAGTACTGGGCTGTTATCATAGCAAGGTGTCATTGAAACTCCTGTGCTTAGCACGTCCTTCTCCTGACTTTTTTGTGGTGGCATTTGTCTGACCCTCCAGTGATCTGACTCAGGGAGTTAATCTGATGGTGGAAACTCAGCCTGTTTTGGCATTCGGTACTTGCTTGGCTCCTGGGAGGTGAGGTGGGGACCAGTGCTCGTGCCAGGGAAGAGGTGGTGATGTTGGCCTTTTGGTGACAGCTTGCTGTTGGGTTGCAGTGGAGCTAGTGGGATGAGGCAGACACCTGAATTCAGACAATCCATCTCTTTCCCTGAAGGTCTCTCAAGTCACCTGCTTCTGCTCGTTGCCCAGCTCTCTTCCCTGTATGACTCGGGAGCTGTTCGCTAAGTGCCCGGGGTTGAGGTATAAGATAGACACCTAGATTAGGGAGACTGGCTTCCAGCCATAAATAACTTCTTCAGGATGAATTTCATAAGGCTTACAAACACAATTGGAGATGTTTTAAATAGAAACTCTGCCAGGAGTTTCTGGGCCAAAGCATTTGAAAGTATTTTATATGCTTATATGCTGACTTCCGCTATGGCAGAAGCAGCCCTTGCCTCTCGCTGGAGTTTTGTTGGTTGGGAGATGGTCCTTCAGATGTGTTGTTGGGCCAGCAGTTCTGCAGTGATCATCGCCTGCCCTTCAGGGATGCAATCTAAACCCAGATCTAATCTCCACTGTTTGCAAATTCTTTCGTGGAAGTACTTTATTGGCCCCGCTATTTGTTATTTATTTGTTATTTTTTCCTTCAGGAAGGAATTCGAAAAATCCATCTTGTTGAGTTTGGTCTGAGACTTTCTATGTGGTTGAATGACCGCATCAGCTAGTAAACCACAGTGTGATAAGGGACGGAAGCAAATGAAGGCAGATGTCAAAGTGGCTATGGAGAAGAGGAAGAAATATTAAGATCCGGGTTTGACACTACAAGGGTGTGGGGTTTTGTAGCGACAGCTGTGGCACTGCCTTGAAATGCTTCTTTGGATACTATTTTGGGTTAGGTGATGCCAGGGACAAAGCTAGGCATTACTGCATTTCCATTCTAGGAAAAACCTCTTTTCTTCCTTATGTCACCACGTTCCGTTTGCCTAAACAGTGCCACTGACAAAATGGACCTTTTTCATGCACTTGAAAATGTAATCACGAGTGAAAATAGGCCAGACGCTTGACCGCAAGTTTTTCTGCAAATAGAAGAGGTTGTAGTTAAGACAGTTGATGACACTTTGCTAACTACTTTGTCGGGTTTGCGTGGCAACGTTTTGGTAGCAGGGAGCTACAGGGGTGGCTTCTGTGAGAAGCTGCTGGAAGCTTCCCCCATGTCCCACAGAGCCAATGTTGGCCGGCTCCAAGACGGACCCACTGCTGCTGGCCAAGGCCAAGCCCATCACCAATAGTGGTAGCACCTCTGTGATAGTTAAGAAAGAGGGGAAAAATACTGTGTGAGAGAAACTGCAGCTGGAGAGAGGAGTGAGAACATGTGAGAGGAACACCCTGCAGACACCAAGGCCAGGGAAGAAGAAGGGAGAGGAGGTGCTTCAGGTGCCAAAGCAGAGATTCCCCTGCAGCCCGTGGTGAAGATCATGGTGAGACAGACTGTCTCCCTGCAGCGCATGAAGGAGCAGAGATTGGAGCATGTGGATGCACAAAGGAGGCTGTGGCCCATGGAGGGCCTGTGCTGGGGCAGGCTCCTGGCAGGACCTGTGGACCCGTGGAGAGAGAGGAGCCCACACTGGAGCAGATTTTTTTTTTGGCAGGAATTGTGACCCTGTGGGGCACCCATGCTGGAGCAGTTCGTGAAGAACTTCAGCCCATGGGAAGGACTCACATTGGAGAAGTTCATGGAGGACTGTGTCCTGTGGGAGGAACCCCATGCTGAAGCAAGGGAAGAGTGTGGTGAGGAAGGAGCAGTAGAGACAACATGTGATGAACTGGCCCCAACCCAATTGGGGTTGCCCATCCTCCTGCAACCACTTAGCGGGAGGAGAAAGAGAAAATCAGGAGGGAAGTTAAGCCAGGGAAGAAGGGAGGTATGGTGGGAGGGTGTTTTAAGAATTGGTTTTATTTCCATTATCCTTCTCTGATTTGATTGGTAATAAATGAAACTAATTTCCCCAAGTCAAGTCTGTTTTGTCTGTGATGGTAATTGATGAGTGATGTCTCCCTGTCCTTATCTCAACCCACGAGCCTTTCATTATTTTTTTTTCCTCTTTCCCTGTTCAGCTGAGGAGCGGGAGTGATAGAGTGGCTTTGGTGGGCACCTGGTGTCTAACCAGGATCAACCCATCGCAACTACAAAGGTCTCACTCTTGTATAATTTTTTAAATACCAGGTGAGTGTTCTTATTGCGACTTCTCAGCATTTAATAAAAAGGTTGCATGGAGTTACTCTTCCTTGGACTGAGCAAAGATGGGGTGAGGACAAAGGCATGAGCTTTGGGTACAGATGCATATCTTTCACAGACATTTGCATGATGCTGTGGAGGGAAAAAAAAACCTGATATAATAAACATGGACTTGATGATTATTCAGGAGGGTATTGCTTCACAGCTAGGAGTCTTACATGTCAACGAATTTTTTCAAAGACAGATCCCCATTAAAATGCACAGACTGAGTTGCTGACTAATGATCTAGCTTTCCTGTGTCTGATAAAATCCAAAATACCTCTGTGGTGTTTGGGTAGGTCTTGCAGACATGGGCTGTAATCTCATTTGAGAGCATCGTTAAAGACTCCAGGAAGTTCTGCATGTCAGGTGTCAGTGGATGGGACTGGGAGCTGTGCACTGTGGAGAAATGACAGAGGAGGGAGACTTGGAAAGGGAAGAGAAGAAATGTGCACCTAGGGTTATTTATAAATAACTGCTTTTTCCTTCTTACTGGAGTGAATTTCTTACCTTGTAAGTATTCAAATGATGAATTTTTGTAGAACATACTGTCTTTTTAGATCTGTTTTTTTTCATTTGTTTTGCGTTTTGGTCATTTAAAAGATTAGGGGAATACAGTCTCAGACTATTCTAAATTTCTAAAGTAAATATAATAACACAGTCCATTTTTCCACTTACTATTTGTAAAATCAGTGTCTTATCTGCTTTACCTTCCATGGAGCATGGAAGCCTACTGTTAGACCTGTCTGAAAAATGCATGTATGTGTGTACCTGTGGTTCCCTTTTCATTTTTTTTTTCTTCTTTATTACCTCCCCAACTAAAAATTTCCAACATATATATATATATATATATTTACATTGCAACTAAAATCTTGTGACATTCCATTTTCCCATGGATTCTTTGATCTTTCCTTGTGAAAACTGTCTCCTCTTGAAAATTACAGTAAAAAGGTGAACGTTATTTTCTCAAAGTTATTTGGATATACCATATTTAAATCATGTTTTATTTTCAATATAATGCTCAATTTTGTTAGAATGCAGAATACTTAACATGCACATTTCGGGGCAAGTCCCTTGCAAGAACCGTATCTACTGGTCATGGTAACAAAGTGTAAAGTCGGAGCAGCGTTTTCCACCAGATTTTTTTCTAAGCAGATGTGGTTGGGAGGCTGGCAGTAATTTGGTTTCCTGTGTCTGGCGATCCAGCCGTGCAGATTTCTAGCAGTGACTCATCTGATTGTTTTCTCTTTCCTCTGTGGTCAGACGAGGAGGTAGGGTAGAGGAGGGTGTCTCTCAGCTAGAAGAAGACATCTCTAATGTCACGCTACCTTACAGATACGGGGGAGTGAAATACGGAAAGGATATTGCTGTGTCTTGGCACTTTTTAAAGGTATGCCAGCCTTCCTCACTTTCACCTTGGTCATGTTTTTTTTTTGTTTTGTTTCCTTAAGTGTTATCCCTAAGCCAGCTGTGCTGTGGCTGTAGTTTGGCCACATTTTATCTTTATTCTTGTGCTATTGCGCAGTCTCGGAATGGATGAACCTGGTGCTGGCTCATTTTAACAGACATTGCTCCTGGAGGGGTGGTTATGGAGAAGAGATCTGGATCTCCAGATCCTTCTCATCTCAACCTCAGCATGTGCTTCTCCATTCGCTTAAAGAAGCGTTTGCGTCTTTGTTCCTTCTTGAGGCAGGGAATATATATTCCCCTTTGGGAAGGGGCACTCTTCTGCAAACTGCTAATGGCAGTAGGTGTGCCTTTCGACAATGCACCAATTTTTAGACAATTTAACCATGTTTATAATCTACCGATGCCTATAATGTTGCTTAGATTGTACATAATTGTTTTAATTTTTATCAGAGATGCAGGTTAAGACCTTCAAGTGCTTTGACACTGTCTATGTACCTGATGTAGGCTGGGAATTGGAAGCAGTGTGGCTGCTGTCACACAGAAATCCATGTGAACTGGTTTAGGTCTGGCAGGAATACCCACATATTCCACAGCTTTATGTAACATAGACATCCTTTGAGATTAGGACGCTACAAGTTAGTTGCAGCCGGACACAGCTCATCATTTTCTTCATCTAAAGAGCCTGGAAATGCTCACCTTTCTATTTCATGAGAGAAGAATTAAAGTATGGAATTTGTTTCTGTATAACTTATTTTGTGTGTCAGGAAGACTGTTTCCCAGAATACTAATGACACACAGGTTCCTCAACTATTGCAAAAGTATAATGGCTGTTCATCTGTTTAACAGCTTGATAGTCTTAGTTACAGAATGCAACATCCTTACCATGAGAAGTGTCTGTCAGAGAAGCTTCTCTTGAGAAAGCTGCTTTAAATTCTCTCGTCTTTAGAAGTAAGTATATGGGTTCCATATGCCCCTTTCTTTCCTGTATTAGATGTGTAATACTGTGATACAAGAACTGAAATCTCTTTGTAAATGTTAGCATTATATATCTCCTCTCATCTGCTTTTAAAATAGTTTTAATCTCATGTTTTGGAAGGGAAATAGGTAACGTAAGGGAGATACAGAAAAAAATTCATCCTGTGGTTAGGACCAGTCTGACAGGCAGCATGATGTATTGAGGATCTTGGCATACAATAAGGAAGACCCTGGGGATTGAATATTACTGTAGCACCAGCAATCAGGTACCAAATATTACTGCACATTACACATGTGGTGGTGTCACATTATTCAACTTCGTAAGAGAAGTTTTGGCCATCTTCTTCACTTCCATGAGCAGCTCCTCTTTACTGGCTCAGTTTAAACTACCATCTCTTTTTAGCCTAGGTTTTATGGCTGCGATGCTCTCTGGTTTTTTTTCCGAGAAAAATCTGGTTTTAATCTTGAATTCTAAGCTGCATTTTTTGGGAGGCGCTCAGAAGTAAGCATGAGTCTTCAGTATGAATTAAAAGTTTGATTGTTTCCTGGATGTAAGTGCCAGGACACTTTCTACTTTACACTAAATTTGACCAGAGTCTGTTGCAGCAACTGCCAGTGGTCATTAAAACATCACTTTTGCTGCTGATAGTTCGTTTCTACATAGAATTAAACTCACATGTTTTGGAATATTTACTTAGTGCGCTTCTCTCTATTGAACTTTTTGGTGTAATTAGGCTACAGCACTGTCATGAAAACACGGTTTTGGTTAAACACTACAAAGAAGTGAAGTCTTTAATGACCTCTGGAGTATTGTATGAGCACTGTTAAATCATAGCTGTCAGGATGGAGTTGTGAAAAAATATCTACAGCAGTGGCTAATTTCAGAGAGAGAGTTCTCCAGCAGTCAGAAAACTGGTATAATGCTAATTGAGACGCCAAAGCCTCTTGCTTCTATTTAGATATAGTATCAATGGGTGCTTGTTGATGATGCTTGTTGCAGATGCCACTTGCTACAGTCTCAGACGATGGGGAAACTGCTCCACGGAGCAAACGAGCAGCTCATGTTCTCCCTCTGCATAGATTCATTACTCTAACCAAGTTACTCCCATATATGCAGTCTGGAAATACTAGAGGTCTTTGATCTTTATAACTTAATGTTTGAAAATGTAAATGATGCATTACTTTGATCTGCTTCTTAAATTAAATGGTAATTGTGAAAATTACATTAGGCAGCTTTCCACTTAAAGATTTGTACTTTTCATTTCACACTACGTTAATTTTTTAGCCATATGTCATTGCTGGTTTTTCATCAGTGAATTCTGGTAAGGGGAAGATCCTTGTGTTTCTACATGGCCTGGTTATCAGCAATGTCTGTATTTAGTGATTAGACCTTAATATGCAGGTCCTCTAATGCCAGCTCTGGGGACCCTGAGCTTTGCCTGTCTGCCTGTGTGTTCATGACAATAGGAATCATTAAGGCTGAGCAGTAGAAAACGAAGAGAGTTTGTGCCCAGGGTGGGATTTGTTCACTTAAGTTGTTAGGGAATGCTTGGCCTATGGTCTGCTGCAATCTGGTGATGCGTTCTTCCAAGCATCTGCTGATAAAAAAAAGTTTCTTCTACTTTGCTATCTGAATTCTTCTGTGCTACTGGGCTATTTGCTGTTGCCTTTCCAAATTACTGTCATCTTCTAATCAAAAAACCTACTGATTAATTCAGGGCTCCTAGAATCTTGGTGCAGCTCCTGCAAAGTTCAGTCTTTTCCTTACATCAGCTTCCTAGTACGTCGTGGATTTGTCTATTTTATTTACCATAAATGATGATAAAGACCTCCCTGCTTTTTGTCCTCTTTTCTTATAAAAGGAGCCTTTGAAGTCCAAGGGCCACATCAAACTGCAGACTAGTTACTCACAAGGTTATTCAGAATCTTATCTGTATGTAATGGGTTCTTCTAAGCTCCTGTTAGTTTAGCACCAACTAAGAACCAGCTGCTAAACTGAAATGAAGCTGTTAATTACCTCCTTAGTAAAATCACTTTATGTGCTTTTCATTTGTTAATATTTGCTTAACTACACAGAGATTAAATTTGTGGGGGAGAAGGTTCAAGGTGGTTAGAGCAGTGTATCTGCCACAACAACTTCAAGATGTACTCATGGCTGGAGGAGGTTTTGAGGGTTTTTTGTTGTTGTTGTTTTGCTTTGTTTTTTTTTTTAGGAGCAGGTAAATAGTCTTTGTTCCAGGTAAGGGGGGAAAAAAAAAAAAAAAAAAACAAACCAACCAAAAAACCAAAACAGAAACAATCTATGGAGCGGGGTTTTCTCTTTTGAATGTTATCATGTGGACTTTCTGCTGTAACTTGTTCTACAGTCCCAAAGTTTATCTTGCTTCCTATCTTCTGTTAATATTCTTTAGATATGTTTGTGTTAAATTCAGCATCATGCCAAATTACCATATTGCTGCTTTTTTGCTAATTTCCATTTGTATGTGTGCTGGTGGATTTGAGCATTCATCTCCAGTAATTTGCATAGGATGTTAAACAGTCTGATTGCTTTCGTAGCATCCATCAGAGCTAGGAAATTGCCCAGCTGAGGTGAACAGGAACATCTAAACTGGGAGCTGCTACAGCAGCCTGCCTGCGTATTTGAACTTTTTTTTTTTCTTTAAGCGCAAAAGAGAGAAGATATTTCTCACCAGGGATAGAAACAGTTGCCAGGGAAAAGAAACTTGAAATATCTTTTCTGTGGTTATGAAAATTATCTAGCTTGGGTTTCAGTGCTTCAGTGTGATTCCTTCCTCAGAAAAACTTCTTTTAGGTGGATAAGGACTTATAGAAAATCCAGGTAATTGCTCAAAATAAAAATGGGGTCTTTTAGGTTTTTGTTTTGTTTTAAGTTAGGAATTGGAGACTTAAATTTTATTTCTCTTTGTCTAAGTGTGGAGAGTTCTAGCTCATCCTTTCTCAAAATTTCTTTTCCCCTATATGTTCCTTTGGCTTCTACGTCTTTTTGAATAAGGAAGACTTTTAGGATTATTCAAAACCTAATGTGAATTAAAATTATCTGACTGAAGTGTTTGGACTGGAGTCAGAGGGGGCCACGGGAGCCCTCTGTCCTCTCCGGCTGTGAGGACAGAGACAGGCTGGCCAGGCGCGGGACCATGCAGCAGGACCGTTCACCGCTGCTGGTGACTCTTCAGCCTCTCTTGTTACCCAAGTCTGAATCATGTCAATGTGCTCCCTGCTTATTTTTCCCCTTCTTCTTGAAGCCTAATATGAAGGTCCTGTGGCTTCAAACAGTAAAGTACCATTTTAAAGCTGTTACTTTAAAATATCAGGTGATGCCAAACTTTTTTTTTTTTTTGGCTGTTCCTTCATAGTGATTAAACACAATTAAAGTCAAGTTAGAGCAAGTCATTAATTACAGTAGGGAATTTTTCAAGTCCAGATTTTTTTTTTTTCTTAAACTTGAAGAACTTGAAACAAGTGTTGTTGTAGGTGCCTAAGAGCAAGTAACTTGTATTTCCTGGTGAATGATGTTGCTGTTTTTAAACCTCTCTCACTGCTCCTTTAAGGCTAACCCAGAACTAAAGCAAATAAAATAAAAGGCCTTAAGCTTCAGACCGAGACTTTGACTTTGAATGAATTGCTCAGGATGAAAAAATAAGTAGTAGGTGTATTTTTTCATAGATTTAAAAAACAAACACAAAGTGGTGTCTGTTGCTCCATTTAAAGCTGTTTGCTGTCAGGAGACCTTCTCTCCTAGAGCCAAACTTTCATAATTTTTCTGGAGCTCCTCACTTTTCCCCATATAATTTTATTTTTAGCCTTGTTTGGGAAGTTTTGTGACCTCTTGAGAGTTTAAGGCTTTCCCAGAGGCCAGAGTTACAGAGCTGCTGCACTCCGTGTAACACCCTTCATGCAGCCCCTTGTGATGGAGCACATCAGCCAAGGACTTGTTATTTCCCATAAAACTCAACAGCAACAGGAATCTGATAGTACAGGTTTCTTCCCTCTTTAAGGTGTGAGCCTGCCATTAAAGACAGGAATCTCTTGTAAACAAATAGATATTTAGATAGCATGATGCTTGGTCATATTCTCCTTTCCCTCCCCTCCTATTGACGCTATAGGAAAAAGGTTTGACAGTGGCATCTCCAGCTGAATTCGCTCCTCAGAGGCCTCATTACGAGCAGAGCTGTAGGTACTTGTTTGAAATCTTGGGAAACTGAAAAGGGCCAAGCTTTATGCTTAAAAAAGAAAAAGTTGTTCTTGTCTTCCTGTAGGTATATATCATGCATCCGGCATCCTTTTAAATTTTATGATAAATAGTATATGCTGTGTTTTGGCATTAAATCTTGGAAGTCTTGTTTAAATTAAACACTAGTAGTCGGATGAAATGGGCTTAGACAGGCTTTACTTTGTTTTGGTGCTCTAGAGCTAATCATTTACAAATTGCTGAGTTAAGGGCACAAATTAATGACATTCCAGTGTCTTAAAATAGCCCTCACTATGTCATACTGAAAAAATGTGTTTTCAGCATTCAGATGCTATGAATTTCACAAATGTTTCATTTATGTGAAAAAGTAGGATCAAGACACAGAAAGGAATTGAGCTGATGTTTTCTGTCAGTTATTTTCAGTTAATCTGGACACTGCTGTGCATTTTTGAGTAGCACAGAAGTCTTAACAATGTTTGCAAAATTACTTTGCTATAAAGAGCTACAAAGAACTTTCTGCTGTAGTATTTTTCACGTCTTTTTTTTTTTTTTTTTTTTTTTAATGTATGTCTCTAAAATGACGCCTTGAGCAGGTGGATTCATGTCGCACCTGTGACTGAAAGCTATCTGATGAAGTCCAGACCTGCTTTTACTTTGAATATTCTCTTCCAAAAAAATTTTCTCCTGTTATTTTTCTTATGTGGTTTCTGGAGATTCTTCAAAGAAAACACTGCAATAGCTGTAGCTATTCTCTCCACTGGTACCTTCCGCATTGCCACATAACTCTGTTGGAGGTGCCCAGGAGGAGCCCTTCGTCCTTCAGAGCTTGTAGGTCAGTCATTTTTATTAGATCAAGATGATCCTCCATCAAGTAAAGGGAGCTTAGATTTTTTTGGTTTTGTTTTTGGTTTTTTTTGTTGTTGTTGTTGTTGTTACCTGACACCGTCTCTCTGTCTCTGTGGGAACATAGACAAGTGCCAACAGTGCATAGGCATCCTCAGCACCACCACCTTGTGCTCTCCCATCTCTCTGCAGGCATCTGCAGTGGTTCGAGGGCAGCAGACTACTAGAGGAGCACAGCTGGACCACCAAGAGCTTCTCTAAGCAATGTAACATAAATAAACTTGCACATAAAGATCAGTCACTTCCTTCCTCCCCATCCCCAGCAAGCGATGAGAATTAACAGGCCATACAAAGGAATTTATTTTGGGGACAGAGTTCATTAGAGAGCGTAAATCGGATGCAACCAATACCTTAGCCTTTAAATTCTAATAAATAACAGTTTCCTATGCAACTTTTACTGTAACATTAGAGTTAGTCTGGCATTTGGGTTATATAGGATAGTGTATGTGCCACTTAAACTGTCTGTTTTCAGAGTTAGTAATTATCCTGATCTGAGTAATTATAGTTACTTGATGGTCCCCCATCTTGTCTGTCCCACCACCATGGCTATACAGCTTTTCTTTTCTTGTTATATTAACAACGTCCAGTCATAGCAGGTATTATAGGTTTGAATTTCTACTTGACACTTAGTTTATTTTAGGATGTATGCTCTGATTTATGTGTAGGCAGTTTTTGTACCTAGGTTATAATGTGTTTTATGCAGTTGCTGTGAAGTACCTTATTTTCGAAGCAACACCAAAACTCCCCCCGAAACTCACTTTGTTCTGTCTTATGCCCTAAATCCTGCAGATGCATACATGCTTAACTAAGAATTTTCTCTTGGTTTGGTATTTGGATGATGAGACTGACTGAGTAATAAGTCCTTTCATGTGGAAATTGCATATATGGCTGGAAGGAGCTCAGAGGTCACGTAGTTCATGACTGCTCTCTTTTTAACACCGGATATTCTTATCCCTAGACCATTCCTGGCATACATATTTTTTTATCCTCTTAAAAACTTGCAAACTGGTCTATTGTACGTAACTTTTATGTTGTTCCCCCCCCACCCCGATATGTGTCAATCTTCTTTGCTGAAATTAGTACAACTTTTTTTTTTTATAAGCTTGGAAAAGAAGTGTTCCCTCTGAGTCTCATCTCTTTTTCACAATAGCTAGTCTTCATATTCTTAAGCCTCTTTTCTGTCCTGTCATGAAGTGTGACATTTAATCTAAATCTACCCTCTCTGTTTAAAGCCATTACCCCTTATCTTATCACCACATGCCTTTGTCAAAAGTCCCTCTCCACCTTTCTTGTAGGCCCCCTTTAGGTACTGGAAGGCCACTATAAGGTCTCCCCAGAGCCTCCTCTTCTCCAGGCTGAACAGCCCCAACTCTCTCAGCCTGTCCTCACAGGAGAGGTGCTCCAGCCCTCTGATCATTTTTGTGACCCTCCTCTGGACTCTCTCCAACAGGTCCACATCCTTATGTTAGGGGCTCCAGAACTGAACGCAGTACTCCAGGTGGGATCTTACCAGAGCAGAGTAGAGGGGGAGAATCATCTCCCTCAACCTGCTGGCCATGCTTCTTTTGATGCAGCCCAGGATGCGGTTGGCCTTCTGGGTTGCAAGGGCACATTGCTGGCTCATGTTGAGCTTCCTGTCCACCAGTACCCTCAAGTCCTCCTCCTCAGGGCTGCTGTCAATCTATTCTCCGCCCAGCCTGTATTTGTGCCTGGGATTTCCCTGACCCAAGGTGCACGACCTTGGACTGGGCCTTGTTGAACTTAATGAGGTTTGCATGGATTCACCTCTCCAGCCTGTCAAGGTCCCACTGCACCACACAGCTTGGTGTCATCAGCAAACTTGCTGCTGTTGCACTCCATCCCACTGTCCATGTCGCCAAGAAGGATATTAAATAGGGCCTGTCCCAGTACTGATCCCTGAGGAGCGTCACTCATCACTGGTCTCCACTTGGACACCGAGCTGTTGACTGCAACTCTTTGAGTGCAGCCATTCAGCCATTTCCTTATCCACTGAGTAGTCTGTCTGTCAAATCCGTGTCTGTCCAGTTTAGAGACAAAGATGTTGTGTGGTACACTGTCAAATGCTTTGCACAAGTTCAGGTCTATTATGTGAGTTGTTCTTCCCGTATCCACCAGCACTGTAACCCATTGTTTAGCATCCTTGCTAACAGTAGTGGAGTTGCAGTAACATTTTTCAGGGCCTTTTCTGTTTTTATTTTCCAGCAGATTGTGACTGCAACTGAAGGCAAAAGAAAACATGTGAGGATGGTGATTGGAAGGCAAGGTGTGTCTGTAAGCTAACAGGCTGTCCCTTGGACACCTGTTTGATGGAGTAAGGTGCCGTGCTGAGTTTTAATGACTGTTTGTTTTGTAGTTACAGTTGGGGATCCTTTAAGATTCAGTGATTTGTTCATATTAAGCTGTTGCGTTTCCTGTTTTTACTCCAATAAAGGCGTTACAGCAAATTTCCATATATTTGTCCCAGCAGAAGCAAAATCTTCAATGATTAAAAAGAAAAAAAAAAACTTCAAGTATACACCTGAAGGTGAAAATAAAGTCATTACATGCAGAACACCTGGAAAAACACATTAATTTTAGTATTGCTGATAAAGAACACAGTTGATGGTGAAAAGAGACTCTTTTTTTTTTTTTTTTTTTTTTTTTTTTTTTTAGAAAAAAAAATAC
>WHYT01016687.1:101024-125401 GCA_009806455.1 Tetrax tetrax
TTTTTTAGAACAAAACATTACTAAAGGACCGAACAAGATTATTTCCTACTTGTAGCTCTAGAAGTGGTACGTTCTGGGCATAAGGGTGAACTTATGATTTGAGATTAGGGTCTCTTTCCTCTTTAAACATGAGGGTAAAAACTGAATTTGGTGCTAACACACTCATTGGGCACTATGTCATTCTCTTTCTGTTCCTTAGTCAAAAGTGTTATCTGACTGGGAGATACAGTCTTAGATTCATACTGTTTATAAATATTTGATCAAATATCATCTCCCAAGCCATGGGAAATCAGCAAGTCTGGCGGAAATAATTCAAGCTGTAGATGCAGTTTTATTTTTAAGGGTGTCAGGCGTTACGATGGGAAAGGAAGAACGAATGTTCTTTGTGCATTTCTGATAAGAACAGTAAAGGTCCCTGCCTTAAACTTTGAGATCAAGGTCTGGAGGGAGGCTTCTTACCCAGGAGGGAAAGAGAAATTTAGAAGTAGAGCATAGTGATGGACACCCTCCTTGTTTCTTCTTCTTTAACCTCTCTCAGTGTACCTATCACTTAAAAAGTGGTGTTTTGCTGCCTTCAAAATCTTGCCAACCAATACAGTCATAATTCATTCGTATTTACACTTTCACTGACGTTAACATACAGGATATTTAGAATATGAATTCTTTACTAACCAGTACTGTCAAAATTCAGTATAGAGTCCTAGACTGGTACATAATTAAGAGAGTTTGCTAGTCTACTGTGGAATATTTTTGTAGTGAAAATGCAGGTTAAACTGGAGGGGAAAAATAAAAAAGCGCTGCCTGAAACTAGTTGTTTGAAGAGTTTCAAATTGGCAATAGTCTGTATATTGGCGTGCTTGGTGATTTTGCTGGTATCTGTCATAAAAAGCAAAAAAACACTATATGTTCTCAGGGAAAGAAGATGATGTGACAGCTTGCTAGCATATGTAGAGTCCAGATGCTACAAGAACAGGGTATGTGTATTTATGTAATAGTAAAAAAGTGCAGCTTATAATTAACAGAATGATAGGAACATGAAGGGGAAAGAAAAGCTTCAGCAATTTACTTCTGTGCTTCATGGTGTGAAATAAGTGATTTTCCCATAATTTCTTTACCCTGGATAATTGCAGATATTGAAAACTGTTATTCAGGTGAAGGTAGTGATTTAAAGAAAAAAATTATTTGCCAAATAAATTCCACTTTATAACAGCAGGGGTCAGGATATGTCAGGAGATATGCGAGATCAATTCTGCAGCGACACGCAGATTCTGACTGAATTTACACCTGATAACAATGTGGGCTCTCAGCCTGAGGCACCAATCATGGAGAACATCGGCCAGCATAAGATATATGAGTTTTTAATAGCATATGCATGGTTACATACCTTTAGTTAAAAAGCCATTGTGTGGATTTAACACAAGCTAGGCTTGTGTTCAGCTTTTTCTGGATACAGATTTCCCTATCTTATTGTACACTACAAACAAATCTTTAAGCAAGGAGATATTTTAAAAATTGTATGTAGAGGCAGGAGGAGGTGGTGAGTGATATTTCTCCTTTCTGTAATGATTTCTGATGCAAGAGAGCTGTTTGTGAAAAGATGCGTTGCTCTTCCTATCTGTGTTTTACCATTTAATTATACAGAAGGCTGGAACTCCTTTACTCTAAATATGAAAGTACTGGTATCCTCCCTCCCCACCCTGCGAATGCGCTGACACACCTGGTGCAGGTCCCCGTCAGAGCGAGGATGCTGGGTGAGGTGGACAACTAGTTTAACTCAATGGGATAATTCCTTTGCTAGTCTGTAAACGTTGTGCAAGTGGTGTTTGAATGCTTCAAGCTGATGTTATGTCCAAGTTTGTTCTGACAAAAAATATTTAAGAGGCTGCGTGTCCAATAAAATGCATAATTTTGTGATGCCCCGAACAAAATTAAGTCTTGCATCGGAAATAACATCAATGATACAAAGCACCATTCCTTTCTCTCTGGAATTTTGAATTAAAAAAAAAACAACCCCGAAGCCATCATTCTGCTTTGATAAGGCAATGACCTAATGTTAAAAGCACTTCCTAGTTTTGTTTTTGTTATGGTAGAAAAAGTGTCTTCAGCTGCTCCACTAAGCTATAAATAAAATGGTAAAAAATTTTCATAGAGAAATGTTAATCATATACCAGGTCAAGCAGCAGAAATTGGCATAACTTCATGCAGTATGTGTGGAGGAAAATGTTTAAATTGGGGTCAGTCTATGCTTTGTCTCAGTTGCTAGGCAAAACTTCAGACATTCTTCAAGTCTGCATGCCCTGGAAGGCAGCTGGTCATAGAAACCATTGTGGCTTGAACCTGAAGTGCTTGAGGCTTCTTGACTACAGTAGAAGAAAATCTCAGTCTTCCAGGACATAGATGCTATCTGTCTATGAAAAATTGTATGGGTTACTGATAATATTTCTCAATTTAATGCATTCTTACTTTTAAAAACAAAAGTTAAGCTAGAGACCAAAAATGCCCAAAGTACATACATCTGTTTATAATCCAAAATGTGCGTCTTCTCAGTGGATACAAGGTACAAGCATAATCCTACGAAATGAATGGAACCGAGTAGTCTTCCAATACTTTTTTTTTTTAATAGCTCTGGATAGAACATTTTCTGGTACAGTTTGCTTGTATCTCATTGCTTTTCTTGTGTGCATTTTGTGGTGCTTTTTTAATCACTGTGGCTGTATCGTTGTATGTGAATATATGCAAACCAGCCCACTAAAGGCTGGAACCTCTCTGATTTTTCTGCACAGGACTTAAGGTCGGTGTCTGTCTTTGAGAAAGGATGTTTCAGCACTATGCAGATAAATTATTTAATATACTTTTGTCTTTTTTTTTTTTTTCCAGAGGAAAATTGATTCTATTTTTCAGTGACATGGAATCTTCTAGTGATATAAAAAGACCAGGTTCAATTTCATGGATATTGTAGATTCTCGTTTTAAATGCTTAAGGGGTTGAATATGGAAACTGTGGGGTAAATTTCTGCCTCTCCCTTGCAGGGTATGGAATTGTTTACAAAGAGTCTTGAACATTTCTGCAAGGATGTAATAATAAATGTAAGCAAATTATAATTGTCTTCTGAAATAAGGGGGAGATTGGCTGCTTTCGACTAGTAATTAAATCCTACCTCTGGGCAGTGTACATAGCAACCCTGTGCAGCTGCTATGACAGTCAATCTTATCTTGGGCTCCTCTAAACACACCCAGGTGAGGAGGCAAGCACTCTGTCAAACCAGTTTGACTCCTTAAATAATTAAATTAATAAAGGTACATTTGCAGAAGAGCAATAAAATGGCTGGAGGAAGTGTCACGCTGGAGGTGGTTGAGCAACGCTTGGATTGTATTGATGCTCAGCCTGGATCAGACGGGGAGTGGCGAGTGGCGATGTCAAAGAGGAAAGATAGGAAGAGGGAAGCATTGGATGAGTTTGGAAGAGCAGCAGTTGTCACTTGCGGCTTCCCTTCTGGACCACAATCTCTCGTCCCTGCTCTTGACCTTAATTCTTCAACTAAAGTGCACAGTTATCCTTACATGGGGCCACCTCTGACTTTAACAGCTGCAAACATCTCTTCTACCTGTGGTTTTGCAAACCAAGCAGAAGAGTTCTCTGGAGAGTAAGAATTTGTTAGCGGTGTATTTGGCTTAATATATACTCAGATGACTAGACCAAAACGTTTAGCTAGGAAAGACAGATGACAGGGCAATGTCGTGCATAAAGAGGGACTTTTTCACGTACCATTTAATCTTTATGTAGGATGAAGTTCTGATTTTGAGGTCGATGGTAGCCTGATCCCTGATTTCTGCTAGCAATGACATTTTAATTTTGTAAAGGCAAATACATCTCAGACAACAAAGGAGTTACATCTTGGGGGAGTGGTGTGTATATATATGTAAAAATTACATACATAATGTATGTAATTACGAATTACTAGCATAGGCTGCTGTTCAGGGTGGAACTATGTCTGCTGTGAGATGATGGAAGGATCTTGAAGGATGTGTAGCTGGAATAGGATCCCCCTGAAAAGCTGAAAGCTGATCAAGCACAAGAGCACGTTCGTTTCAGAGTTCTCATACACTTGAGTAACTTGCTATGTGTACATCAAATATTCCTTCATATTTATATTCCTTTATATTTAAATCACTTAAAAGGACAGCATTCATATTCTAGAACCTCTCAAAAGCCTACTCAGAGACAAACTCCCTGGCTCAGAGTCAGGGATGTCCCTGCTTCTGTCAGGGATGTCCCTGCTTCTTGCAGGGGGGCTGGACTAGGTGACCTTTGAAGGTCCCTTCCAACTCTAACCATTCTATTATTCTATGATAAGAGTTGGTCAGCAAAACGTACTGAGCCTACATGTCCTTATTCCTTTGCCCAGACTGATACTCTGCCTCCTCTGTTTGGGGTCCTGTCATCTTTTCAAATACACGCCATCTTTTTGCAGCTCCCTTGGACTTCCATTTCCTCTGCAGCCATCCTTCCTTCTCTGACTGCAATTGTTTAATTTCTTTGCCGGAGGCAATTTCTTTCATCTCCTGCCAAGGACCAGGGACTACATATAAGTACAGAGCCTCTGGTCATATGTCGTACCTGGTGTCTCTCATTAGCTGCTGCTGCTGCGAAGCAGTGGCAATATCCTCTGCCGCCCGGTGCTGCAATAGGGGAGCTCATTACCTGGAATGCAGAATATTGCTACAGGCCTTGGGAAATGGAGCCTTCAGAAGTCTCACTCCCAGCTTATTAACTTGGTGCGCACACAGTGTATTTCAAATATCCCAATGTAATTATTTGTATGTGTTTATATCCCTTTAAATTTTGGATTTTAAAAATTCCTAAAGAAAACCCCACAAAACCTAAAATTTACCATTTTTCTAGATGTCATAGTTCTATATAGCATGTCCTGCTGCTTACTCACTCTCGTATCTTGCAGCTTACATGTAATTTAAAGAAAAATAGTATTCAATATTCAACAACAGTATTCAAGAGCTTTACAGTCTTGTTTTTATTTTTATTCGAACGGGTCAGATCAGCGGAGTTCTCTTAAGCTCATCCTTCCCCCTGAATTATTCCAACTCCAGAGAAGAGCATACTGTTTCTACAGCTGAAATCAGCAAAGTCAGCATTCATTTAAGTGACTTCCACTTCATGGTTTATTTCTACATAACTGTTGCTAGATAATATTGAAAGTCCTAAGTGATGTTGTTTAAGCACTGCAATTAATGTGAAATGCCATAGCTTACTGGGAAGTGGTGTCGTGACTGTTTTTTTTTCCAGACACTAATTGCCTTCACGGTGTCTTTTGACCCTGTTAAATGTTCGTTTCCGCACAATTTCTTTGCTCGTTGTCCATCTGTTGCCTTGTTAATGAGCTAAGTAAACCTGGTGAAATGGGTTGGAAACCTGCGGGTGTAGGCGATGTAAAAGGCAGGGGATGTGGGGACAGGGCAGAACACGCAGCGAGGAGGCTGTTGGTTCCCCAAACCCTATGAGTGCGCACGTGGGTGTATGTGTGACAGCGAAGGGGAGGGTGTTGGTGAATGTTTTGGCTGAAGCTGCCTCAAACCACGTCTCTGTATGTATGTTGCTCAAAGTAGTGCTTCCAGTAAAGGTTGAAAAATTTGAAAAGATTGACAAATCTCCAGTAATAACAAGAAATTACTTCCATGCATGAATAACCTTGCTAAACACACAAAAGTAATTGTATCTAAAGCATTTCCCTCTTGTGTGCGTGTTCTTTTATCTGGTGCCTTTTTCCTCCTCCTGCTGAATGTCGTTTCAAGACCTTGCGGTAGATCCCCGGGTCACTCGTGACACCGGCACTGCCCTCTGAAGAACCACGCATACTTAAAATATATGAAAAATCAAAGTATTAAATGCACCCAGGATCAAGGCAGTCAATTTATAAGAGATAAGAGAAATGTAGGGCAGAAGCGTGCTCTGGTTTTGACCGTTTCATTCAGTATCTCTGTATCTCTCTGCCACTTACATAAATAATCCCAACAGGGACCTGCTTGAAAATAGCAGCAACGTTTTAGCATATTTTTCTTAATCAATGTAAGCGAAGATACTGTTTTCTTTAAGACCCTTCGTATAAAAATGTGAACTGACAGCCTGTATTGAAACTTGTAGCATGCACTCTCTGACCTGGAATTACAATAGTAGTAAAACTGAGCTATAAACTTAGGGAATACAAACATCAGAAGGCTTTTCATAGCTTGCATTTATCATTCCTTCTAAATGAACTAGAACAAAATATTTAAAGATTCAATTACAGTGAAGTAGAGGCATTACTTAAAATACTAAATATAAAAGAAGATATTAAAATGTTAGACAAATGTGCTTTTAGTACCTCTACAGCAAAATCATCCCAGTTTTTATTTGCTTTAATTATTTCTTTACCTTTGTCCTAGACTAATGTGACTTTAGTATCACTGATGTTATCTGTTACTATTTCAAGTAATACCTCTATTTTAATTGAAGCTTGTAAAAAACCTTGTTCACCTGAAACTGAAGTACTGCAGTTGTTGTAAACTTTGTTTTCCTCCTTTAGCAAAAGCAATGGTATATACAGATTTTGCACAGAGGTTTTCGGGGTGGAGTTTATTATTATTGTCTGAACTTGAAGTTCTTTATGAGGGCACGTGGCCATCCATCCCATTGGTCACGTACTGCCTGGCTGTCAGGGCACTGAATCACTGGATCTTTGGGTATGTTAAGCCTCCCAAGAATCTGCACAAAGTCCAAATGTTATCCCTTTCTCATCTCCAGCGTGCTGTGGCTTTAGCCCTGTGGAGCTTGGAATTCCTGGCTCAATTGCTATGGTCGTTTTGGGGCAGGGGAGAGGCAGTGGGATGTGTGAGGGAGTTATGTGGAGTTTTTTTTTTTTTTCATTTTTAGTACTATGTTAAAACACAACGTAGTCTGAATTAATACAAGACACTTTCTAAATGCAGACCCTTCACATGGGCATAGGGAAGAGAGTGGGAAAGGAGACTCTGGTGCCGTTTTGGGATGGCCAAAAAATTATGGTTTTCTTTTGTGACTGGACTGCTCAGCCAGCCCTACAAAACCTTCTTCTGTCTTCAGTGTGTCTAAGTCTTACTGCAAGTCCTCTTTTCCAAGCTGTGTTATTGCTGATATTCTCCTAGTCTTTTTATTTCAGCCTCCGAAGACAGATGTTGAGAACATGCTGATTTCCTGTTTGGGCAACCTTTTTGTGTGGCCCAGTTGGACACTGTGTAGGAGCCCGGCTGAGACACAGCTATGCACAGATTCATTTGTGTCTTGATCGCTTATTCCTCCTCTCGGAAAGGCGTTAAACAGCTGTAGGTCAGGTAACAGCCAGTGCAGTGCTGAACAGGTAGATATTTCAGAAAAACAATTAAGAAACAGTATATGGAGTAGCTGACTTTCACAATTGTCAAGTTCAAAATTTGGCTAGCATGAGAGTGCATATATTATGAAACACCATCATTAAAAGATATCTAAGCAGAGGTTCCAGTTTCACTGCTTGCCTTTTTTGCTCAGTTGGTCACTTCTCTAGAAGTTGTTCCTTCACATCCCTCATTCCCTGGGTATGTTTAACTTCCACCCCCTCCACCCCCCTGGCAGAAACGAAGACCCAGCTCTAGTACACCACCATTATACTGTGGATTACTTGGAAAAGACAACATTCCGTCAACTTTTTTTTTTTTTTTTTCATATTTAATAGATTCAGTGGTTAGTTTCTTGTTTCAAGGGTGAACTGACTGCTCAGCCATTTGTTTTCCCATGATGCCTTTGTCCTTTTCTCTGCTTAATTAGGAATATTTGCAGTTAAGGCACCCACTGCCACCCTTCTTTTACCACCAGCCACTGAGCTAATATGGACCTCAGCTGGCAAATCTTTAAAAAATCATCTTAATCTTCTGTTGTTCTGGGAATGTGCATAAGTATACATTTTCATTTAACTGAAGTTAGCTGCAAATACAAGTGAGAAAGTGGATGCTTGTTTAAAGTTGAAATCAGCTTGCATCTATTAGGATAGCAGCTTTAGAACTGGTGTGCATTTAAACTGTTTGCAGAATTAGTAATATCAAATAAATCATTATGTTAAACTTTCAATGGCTTGATTTTTCAGAGATTCCTAGTCATTGAAATTACATGTTGTTTGCAAGTTTTACATCCTACTGGAACACCTACCTCCATCTAATTTCTGCTGCCCATCTCTGCAAATACACTGAGGGTTTTTTTTTTTAATCACACAGAGTAATGTATGTTCATTGTCTTAGTTTGGCACCTGTCAATACAGTCATCAGTGTACACAACAGTAAGCTTATAAATCTTACTTTTCTGTGGGATTATCTTGTTTGTGGGGAGAAAGAAGCTTCACTGAATGGATTGATCCCATTCGCTGAATGGATTGATCCCACCCGTCTTATTGTGTTTTTATATGCAATTTGACAGAAGAGCTGAAAAAACAGTGTAAGCAGCTGATAAGCAGAGATCTGTGCTTCTTGCACCTACCACACCAGTAATCGCTTGCCTCTTTGCTTACCTCTTATTCATTGTTTTTCTTCATCTTTTGTAAAAATGTAGTTGTATGCTATTTCAGGAGTCTTGGCATGTCTGTCCAGAAGGCATACCACAATAAGACCCCATCATTATGCTGATGATAGAAAATAACAGTAAGACTTTTTCAATAATCAGCTATTTCCTTTTATAAATGTCTGTTCTGGTTTGTTATCAAAGGCAGGTTTGGCTGCAGACGGAAGAATTTCCACATCCTGTGAAATGAAATGATGCCCAGGGATTTGGGGTATGGGGTTAAATAGCTTTGAGTTCAGCTTTGAGTTGAGCAATAGAGCAGGAATCATTCCAGCTGAAGAGCTGACATCTTACATAAGCAAAGGGGGACATTCACATGGGCCACCATAAGTGATCACTGACAAAAATATTCATCCTCTTCAGCCTTCTTACTCTTGCTATGCAGCTAGATTGTACAGCTGATTTCTTGGTAGATATTTTTCTTCTTACTTCCAGCCACACCAACTCTTCTCCTCAGTGGAGTCATGCCTGTCCTGGATTTTAGCGATGAGGTGTGAGGACTTGAAATGAGGAGCTTCCTTTTGTAGAAATTCAGGCCTTGCTCTTGACTCCTGTGAAGCTGTTAGGCTGGGCCATGTCGTAAGTTCATTGCTGGACAGCTGATGGGGAAAGCCTCTGCAGATGCCAGCTTCCTGAGCACTTCTTGACCTCTCAGGAATTTGTTGGACCAACAAATTGTGATCAGAAGGGAAGATAGAAATACAGCTTTCTCTCTGACCTTGTCTGTTTTAGACCTGGCATCTCTCCTCCTGCCAGAGGTGAAATGCCAGTAGTGTTCTCCCATGGCTGGAAGACATGAATGTCTGCTCTTTCTGTAGCTCTTCCCAGGGACCAGAATTCAGGGAGACAGATCCTGTTTGCGTAAGAAACAAGCCACTCTTCTCCACTGTTTGACTTTGAGAAAAGCTACTAACCAGTGTGGTCAGGCTGTTTGCTGCCACACCGAAGGCTTTCCTACCCAGGTGGTGGCCAACCTGACTTTGCCACTTGTGTGGCAACCCTCTGAATATGCTTCCTACCATCTACACTTTGTGAGTGATTTGGACAAATCAATTGACTACCAGAACAAATTGTGGCCATGATAGGGGTTTTTTGTTTGTTTGTTTGAAGTAAGTTTGGTGAGGAAGGACTGATGGGGAGGGGGAAACTGGACAGGAAGTCTGCAGAGGCCAAACAACGCAAGCTACTTATTCCAAAGTGCAAAGGCAGCATTTTTGTTGACAGCTACCACATACATCATTCAAGGACAAGCTTATCTTCTGCGTGGTATATAAACAGGACCAGAGAGCTATGAAAGGGGGAGGCAGGAGTTTAGGTAGTGCATCTGAAGTGTCCCACAAAGTAGCTATTCATTGTCACCGTCCAGAAGAACCACCAGTTCCTACAGGAACACAGAAGAGGGAAAAATCCCTACTGCTTTAGCGTTACTTTTTAAATTTCTTTTTTACTCTTCCTTTGTGGCAGACCCTAAAAGATAAAATCTGTCGAGCTGAGGAAGAGCATGTTCCTGACAACTGTGTATAAAATGCAGTGGACTCAGAATACCATATAAAAACGTGTCATGAATCTACTTCCAGGCCTTGCCAAACCATACAGATGCCAGAGAGCTGGGAGTGTCTGGAACCCTTGCTTGTTGACAGTGGGTGTAGCCTCTGTATCTCCCTGTGCATCTTACAGTAACAGTACTGCTTTGGAGAGATGTGTTGGGTGAGGGTGGTGAGAGCCAAACAAGTACTATAAACTGAGATATGTAATGCTGGGATTATGTAAGGATGGAACTAGTTTGCTATTCATTCTGATCCAGATTTTTGGTAACTGGAGTAGGGGGAAGAAAGACCATTAGCAAGGTACACATTGATGTGTACATGAGGTGATCCACCGAGGCAGGCACTGTGATGGAAACTGGTGGGTGTAGCTGCAATTCTGTAGTGGGGGTGGTATGGCAGCATCACATTCATATCATTGTCCCAGTTTCCCATAGCACATGAGCAGTCCTCTCTGTAGCATGATAAACTTGGCTTTTTGTGCCGCAGGCTGAGCTGCGGACCTGAAGTTCATAAATGAGTGTAGTATCCTTGAGGTTGCTGTCTGATTAATTTTCTGCCCTGTGAGATCGTTGCATGAACCTGCATTAAGGCTATTGCTCTCGTGTGGTTCAGTATCTTTCTTGAATCTTCCATCCCTAACTTACGGCCCTATATCAATGAGCTGTGCGCTTCACACTGGTGCAGTTAGCATTTCTCTCAAATCGGTGCATGAGGTCCTTGCGTGGTCTGAGATGGTGTGGTCTACATGGGGCGGTGGTAGAGGAGCTCTGAATGAAATGGAGAGAACAAGGCTGGTCGGCATGAACCGCAGAGCCAGCTAGATGGCGAGTACCTGGCTCCTCTGCAGCAAGACATTGTTCAGGCCACAGGCTGGGCATGACGTGATGCTGCCTCCTTGTTTCTGACCAGTTAATGCTTTTGGGATGGAGAATCAGTGAGCCAGTGTGCCTGTGTTATGTGGTGTGAGTCTTGCATTGGATGGGGAGAGCCTAGCTTTGGTGTTTCCACCACAGCAAAGTTAAGTTGAGAAACCTGCCAGTCCCTTGCGCTTTGAGTTTCATGTGGTGGACTGTATGGGAAACCAACGCACATGAAAACTTGTGCCGTTCTGCAGTAGAGCTGCCTTTCTGCTAAAGCCATTCAAACCCGTGTAAACCATGGAAGCAACTTGACATGAACTTCCTTAGTATTTTTGATTAACACTGAAAAATCTTTCAACTTTGAATAGCTTCTAAGGCAAAGAAGGCCTATTATGACGGGCTATATTTGGCCTCTAGTAGGTCAAGCCAAAGAAATGTACTCAATGTTAATTTTGGTACTGAGGCGTATAATTAGTGTTGTCTTCTGTGCCATGTGCTTTTTGTTCAGTCCATCATGATTTTGATGTCATGCCATCTTCAGAATGGTTGATCTTTGGTTATTTCTTCTTGATTTGCCTCCTCCTACAGGAATCACAGCAAACCTGAAATTAAAATAGCCTTCTGTGTGTGTGTGTAAGCATTTTAAAAAGGCCTAAATTTAAGCAAAGACTTAATTTGCATTCTGTTTGAAGTAAATTGCTTGGACCTGGCAATTGCAAGTTACCAAAGTATTAGGGGACGCTGTCTTACAAAAATAAAATCAAACTGTTTTATAGCAGCAATTAAATGTGTTTTTATGATATAGCCTTTAATTATGTCATTTTTCTCTTTCTATTGAAAAAAAAAAAGAAAAACAAAGGAAGAAGCAGAATATATTCAGCTGAATGAAGGAGAGGAAAGAGACATAATTTGAAAAGAAATGTTGTTCTAACATGGATAAAAATTGGTTTTGCAAGATATTTCCTTTATTATTTGGTGGCTCACGTGGCTTAAGTAGTTGAAAAAAATGTCTAAAATCAATTATCCCTATTACATAAGAGTACCACACCCAGTATAACCAGTTTTAATGAATAAACAGTGACTCACAAATCGTAGACGTTGTTTGAAGATGTAATATGTCAGGGTGGGATTCGCTTTGCTGTACTTAGGCTCTTCAACATCAGAGAGCTCTGAGCCAGTCCGTGGCTTTCCATTGTTTTAATGATAATTGCCGTGTAGGCTGTAGTAGTTACAGCTGAGCTTTAATGCCTTGCAGTGGGTATAAGCTGGATGAAAGTCCGTGCTGAGAGAAGTCCTCCGTTTCTGAAAGCTTGGTTTAAAATAGAGTGCTTATTTTTGTGACATCAACAAATTCAAGGTGTTGTGCAACTTAGAAAAGGTTTCGGTTTCAAGACAGTAGTGTTAAATTGTTCATTGAGAATGCCTCTTAATTACTTAATTATTAGTTATCCTTTAAAAGTCATTATTAATGAAACCTAACTTGGAAGTACGGTTACTTTTATTTTAATGTCAACAAACCACGTAGTCGTCAAAATCTGTGGGCCGCAAGATCGTTCTAACAACTCCATCTGTATATCAAAACAGTGTTGATTGCCACAGTGGCTGCACAAATAACTTGGTCAAAATGCTTCCAGTCTAATGTCTTCTAATCCAATTTTAAGAGATCTGCAAGTCTTCATAGTAACATTTCTAACCTTGTACTCAAGTTGGACCCTCTTGTTGTTCAAGGATGGCTTGTAGTTACCTAAGGTCATGTGCCTGAAGACTTTGTGACAGTCAAAACATGTTCCATGCACATTTTGAAGGCTGAGGTGTTGAGGTTTTTTTTGTGGAAAAGACCACAAGATGTGCCAGGAAAACAAAATTAATGCACTACAGTGTGACACTCTTGTGTTCTGAAGGGGCTGCACTGAAGTTTAACCTGTCTTCAGTGACATGTGCTCCTTGACTTCTTGAGAACAGTTTTTGAGGAGTGATCGCCTTGGCTACATGCTGCAGTTCTAGGGTTTGTTTTGTTTTTGTTTTTGTTTTTTAAGGATTTCACTGTGAAGGTTGTTTGCAGATACGTAAGACATTGCAGGTTTGGGATAGGCCCAACTTTAGGTGAAGGAAACATCTCACTGTTGCATGCATGACTTACCAGTAAACTGTCTATATTAAACCAAACATTTGGACTGTGTAGTCCTGCAGATGTCAGCAGCAGCTCCAGAATGAGAATAACTTGTGGATGCTAAGAATTGATTGACGTTTGAAACATAGCCATCCCTATTACAGTACGGTTCTGACATGCAAACTTCAAGTTTCTAGCTTGCAGAATGAAGGGCTTAATCCTTATTTCCTATTACCAAGGGAACAGAAATATTTATATTTAAACTTCCAGTGCTATGATGTTACATTAGCTAGTTTCTCCAAAGTTTTGTCATGAAATATAACAGCTTTCAATACAATTTTGAAAGCAAAAAGAGGTATTTTATTTGCTATAAGGGTAATTTTCAGATGCTGCGTTTTGAAATTATTCTTAAAAATTATATTGCTAAGACGCAATTTGTACTCTTCTGTAAGAACAGACTGTTAAAGGAATATTGTATAAAATTACTTTCTTCCAGGGGAATCACTGTCTTCCTTTGCTGTTAAAAGTTTTGAGATTGAGGGTTGTTTTTTGTTAGTTTTTGGGTTTTTTTTCCTGAATATTGGAATTTTTCTTCTCTTGAGTTGGCTTGCCATAATTCTTTCTCTCACTTTATTTATTAAATTCTAGGAAAAAAAACCTTAAATACTGAAGATTTTTGTAACATCGAAATTTGTTCTCAATAGGGAGATTGAAGTTACAGCTTTCTAGTTATTTTTTTAAGTTACATAAAACTGATGTTAGTATACATGCCTTTTTCAATTTAGGAAAAAAAAAAATAGAGTGATAAAATGATAGGCCTATAAAGAGCTACATCCTCTCCTTTGGTCTCTTACCAAGCACAGCTCATTTGTTTCACTACTAATTTCCTTAATTACTGTGGTAACCAGTAGCTTTAGTCTGGATGCACGCTGGTTCCACAGCACTTTTAATTGTGCGCCTGAAGTCCTGTGCAATGTTGGGGATGGTCAGGAGGCCCAAAGGCAGATTCGTAATTAGCCGGTGACTGAATCTGATGACCTTTAAGGACATAGAAATACTCTTCCTAGTGTTTGACTTCTATATTCAGTTGGGATAAAATGCTCTTTTGGACTGTTTTAGGAATATTTCCGCCTTTGCTGACTTGCATGTGGGTTGCTAATGTGGGTGTTTGTAAGAAGTCTGTCAAATTTAGTCCCTTCGAGGGACGTGGGCAAAGCAAAGTGGGGATCTAGTAGGAAGAATCCAAATGAATTTAGATTAGAAGGTGCTGCTTTGCGGTCTTGTTTGAGATGGAGGGAGTTAATGCCAGAAGCAAAGGCCTTTTATTTTATTTTTTTTTTTATTGTCCTTTATAAAACATTGTTTTTGTTCAGTACTTTTCATTCTGAATATAAAAAGTGGTCCCATTAGTACAGTCCTGATGCTTGCTAAGTAATGGGAATTGATGTGCACGTTGTAATACAAACTTGCTGGAGTGGTTCTTTAGTCTCACTGCCTTAGGTGCAAGTGGCAAGAAAAAAGAAATGCTACTAAAATACTATGTGCCAGATATCGTGAGCATATGCGCTGTAATATGAAGTAAGAGATAAGACTCTCTCTTTTGCACTTCTGTTTGAAATTTATTTTATGTTCTTCAATATGCCTAGAAAAAATTTGCTTTAGAAAATAAGTATTCCCACAAAATTTAACTGATGATTGATTTACACTAGAGGAAACTAGTTGAAGATGTTGGATATGGCTTCTTTTGAGTCATAAAGAACTGTTTTTTCAATACTACATACTCTTGAAATTAATGTAAGAAAACACTAGATATTATGAACTAAGTGTTGAATTGAAAAGGTACTTTTTTTTTTTTCAGTACTTCTTAGATACTCTTGCTAGTCCTGATTTTGTGTGTGTCCAATTAACTCCCAATTCTTATTTTTATAGACAGCTACTGGGAAAAGCTTTGGAACCAAAGATTTTCGAGCAGCTCTGGAAAATGGAGTCCTGTTGTGCGAGTGAGTATTGACTTACTGATACAAAAATCCTTCAGCTTAACATCAGTTGGCCTCTTTCCTTGCTGGCCTCTGAATTTTTTTGTTGAAATACCAAAAATATTTTTCAGAATTAATTATTGGGATTTCTTTATACCTGTTGTTTGCTATGACAAGGTAGAACAGTTTTCAAACATCATCTCTCAAGATCTGTGTTTCACGCGTTGTCCTGTGTAGGACTCCCTTGTGCATTAGCATGAGGACCATGCTGAACCTCTGGCCAGTTGATTGGTTTTACTGGTTATAATACTTATGATATTACTGGGCTTTCTCTTCTACTTGTGTAAGGTGGTGTTGCCATGGCTGGGAAAAAGGCACTCTGTTACCCATATACCCCCTGTGTTTTTGGGAATTTGGGCCCCATCTCTACTTACCTATAAGAAATTATTGTAAACTCTGCGTGCTGGTTATTCTCTAAATTCTGAAAGTTACCTATTCCTACCAGAGAACTTTACACTGAGAGAAGTTTTCTTTTTAAAAGTACTACATTTAAGAAGTGAATTTTACAGAATTGTAAATTCAGGATAACAGGCAGGTCTTTGATTTCATGTGTCTGTTACTTACTAATACTGTTCTTATGCTTGCATCCAAGTATCTCAATAATGTAGAATCTATTTGATGTCATTTGGCATAGTTTATAAAAATACACTTTAAAAGAAAACAACCACAACACTTTAGGATTATAAAAGTAAATGGGTTGGGTCTCAGCAGAACTAGAAATATGTTGTCATGTATGTGCACATGCAGTCCAGGTTTCAGTGCTATCTGGACTGACTTAGTTGTTGATTTCAACAACAAACTCTGACCTCAGCTTTTTCTGGAGTGCTTTTTCTAGAAAGCTTCCTTGTGCTCATATATATTATAGGCTTGGCAATAATGGGACTTGTCTGGTTTCGCTTCTAGACTGAGTCAGAGGTGTAAAATATCCACTCGTCCTTCCACGTATCTGTAATCGGTTTTGTACTTCCTGGAAGAGGTTTCCAGGACTGGAAGCAGTGCTAATCCCTTAGTGTTTTAAGGAACAGCAGGTGTAAATGTCATTAGAATGCCAGTAAGAGAGAAATCTCATGGGAGCACTACCTGTGACATTAAAAAAAAAAAAAAAAACAAACCCAAACTCAGATCTCAGAGCCACTCTTAAATCAGTTCAGCCAAGCTAACTTTCAGAAAATATCTACAAAGGTTCAGTTCTCTGATTTTTATTTATTTTATTTATTTTTACTATATACCAAAAAAAAAAAATCATTGCAAATGCAAAAAGGCAACGTTTCTGCATTTTTCCTTTCTACGAATATTACTATTTTCTCTGTCCTCTGCCCTTGCCTCTGTTTTTCTCTTTGGGCCCTTTGCCTGTCCAGTCTATCTTGCTTGTTCCTTCTGCAGTTATCTTTGTGATATGAGGAAGTTGATTCATTTTGAAGATTGAATGATGTAGAGATGTATTTTCATTAGATAGTATGTAAACACTGTATTTTCATTACTTAGTAATCAAATGTTAACTAGACTCAATGTGGTAATAAAAATAGCTTATACTCTTAATAAGGTGTTTCTTCAGGTATATATTTAGTTGGTTGTGTATATTGTATTCTGCTGTAACTTTTAAATAGCATCCTTAAGAACTGGCAGTGAACTGATATGTATTCTAATCCTCTGATATCTTCATTGTTGATGCTTATTTGGCAAAAGAATATAAGTCTCCGTCTGCCAAATGCAATTCAGTTAAATGTATCTGTAATTAATAGCCATATGCAAGAAAAACATCCTGTAATTTCTTCAGCTCAGCAGCTTGCCTTAGGAGGCACGTAACTTTCTTTAAAGCAAAAGATGCCTCATTATGTTGCACTAAATCATATGGTAGTCCTCCCGTGTCATAATTTTAAAACTGATGTACTTAATGTACAAGGAGAAGTGGTTTTCATAGAAATCCTGTGGAAACAGAAAAGAGCAAGATGGGGAAAGGCTTTCAGATGTCCATTTTTCACCAAAGTCAATAGAATGCAAGATTTTTAAATAGTGGAGGCAAACCAGACATAACATTGTCCATTCCCTTGGTTCTTCTGTGACATGACTAGTTCAATGTCCACAGCTGTATTATTTCTGGAGGTGGTATATTGGACTTAAACTGTAGCAGATAAGACCTGTATTTGCACCCTGTATTCCTATAGCAATCTGGTTGGCTTGTTTGGCCCACCGAATGACCAAGTGTACATCTTGACTGGCTGATAAGTAGTTGACAAAATAAAGCCTTTTACACTATACTATATCTCCTCTGTGTAAATTAGAGGAAGGAAGTCACTGAAGTTTTCCCAATCACGTTATCATCATGGTCGAAGTACAATAAAGCAAATAAAAATTTAGAAAATTTTAAATAGATAAATAAATAAATTAGGACTCAACAAATCACGGTTTTGTTTTGGTTTGGTTTGGGTTTTTTTGTGGAAAAGTCATCAAATATATTTTGTTTACTAAATAACAATGCAGCTGAAAAATCTCAGGATTATTTCTTCTGCAGGCAGTTAGAAATCTATCCTCTATTCCAGTATGTATAGGTAAACTGTTCTTTGTTTATTTTCCAAATAAATTTGCTGTTTGAGGAAAAAAACCCTACTTTTCCCATTTAGAGTTTTAAACTCCAAGTCCTGACTCTGCATTGGCGTGGGTAGATCACAAAACCTTACTGATGCTTTGTGGGCGAAAGGGTCTGGCCAGACAAGCAGCAACAAGAGGGAGCAAGTCCAAAATCCTCACAGGTATATAGGCAGATGAAGTCTTCAGGGTGTCCTCAGGTCCCGTTCTCTGTTTATCCTGTGGTCTAGTGTGTAATTCAGTGAACCACAGTATTTCCCTACCTCCATGACTGAAAATAATCCCAGGTAAGAAGGTGCAGGGACTTCTGTGCTTCATCCTCACTGCGGGAGAAGGTGAGCATTTGGCCTTGTGCGTTCAACAGTGATGTGTTAATCTGTCCTATGTTCTCAGTTTAATTATGAATTTTATAGAACATAAAAGTGATGTGAGGTGCAACCCTGGCTGAGATTGAAAATGACTTGCACGTGTAAATTATATATACCAAAAATGATTGTTGCACACATCTGCCTGTATACCTTGGGCTTGATAGCATTATGAAAACTGAGTTGATTTCTTGCATTTACAGCAATATCAGTGCTTTCACAATGAACTCTGAAAATTAATATTCTGATATATTTTTTTACATCTTCTGCATCAGAACTTTTATGTAAGGAAAATCTTTAAATGGGAAATTTGAGTTTGATTAACGTCACCACCCATGTAGTAGATGAAGTAGATCCATTTCTGCCTACACCTACCCAAGCATTTGCTTTTCTTCTTTCTGACTTTACTACCTCAGAAATCTTTCTCTGTGTGTGTGACTTGTCTCATTTTTGCTTCTACAGTCTGTTGTTGCCTGTCACTTCTTGGAAAACTGTTTAACAAAAGTTAGGGGGTGTTAATAGGTTCAGATTTACTTGGTTCAAGTCATAAGTTGATAGGCAACATATCTCTTATTTAAGCATAAACATCAATGCTTATTAAAGTTGATTATGTAACAGAATCATATTACTTCTTTCAGTTTGATTAACAAGATCAAACCTGGCATCATTAAGAAGATCAATCGTCTATCAACTCCAATAGCTGGATTAGTAAGTAATGACATCAAATCTAATATCTGGGGTATGACTCCAAGTTCTGCTTATTTTTAATGAGCGCACTTTTGCCTATTGTTCTTGCATGGTCTTGCTACAAAAACCTGCTAAGTTTTCAACATTTTAGTTCCATTTCCATATTTGTTTAAAGTAGTACCATTTATACATTGTCTTAGACTGTAAAGGTTACCTCTGCTGTGATTTGGATCTGTAACTTTAATCAGCTTGACACTGCCTGAAGCTTCATCATCCCCATATATATCCAGTATTGGCAGCTCCTGTGTACAAACCTATATAGTGTTACTTGTCTTTATTTAAAGGCCACTGTCCCATTTTATATTCACAAGCCATTTCAGATGGCCCTCTCTTAGGGAAGGGACAGACTTGGAAACGTTCTGTGCAACCCAAGTATTTTTAGAATCTGCTTCTCCCTACCCACAGCAAAGCTTAGGTTGCATTAAAATAACTCTAATGATGCAGAGATTTCTCTTCAGGCTTCATTTGGGGGATTTGCCAATGTTTTGGCTGTCAATCACATTGTTGGGGGAAAAGAGGGGAGACACATGTAATAATTTTCACAGGAAATTTGAAATATTTCCTGTATGCTGTCTGGCAAATTTGCTGGTCAGAGTCTGTAGGATAAATTTTGTAGCCATTTAGCATCAGAAACCTTTTTGTGGGTGAACGAATTCAAGTAATTTTTTTTTTCTTAATTTTTTCCTACAAAAGCCTTGTTGGCTATTCACGTCACTAGGGTATCTAGGCCACTTAATCCTGTCACCAGAACTACTGTTCTTATCTTAAAAGATTCAAGGTAAACAGACATATACACGTGATTACTGTAACAAGTGGAAGATTTCACTTTATGCTAAACATGCAATCTCAACATTAGGGAAAGTTACCTGATTTCTTAATAGGAGTAGAATTCAAAACATCTCTAGATACTTGTATTTATATGTTTTAATGGGATGAGCCAACAAAACATCTGCTTTTGCTGGTCAGTTGTGGATCTTGCTAGAGAAGTGTATTTAACTTGGTCAGAGGTCATAATATTGAGTTAACTTGCCATATATTATTGCACAAGCTGAGAACGTGCATTTCCACATCAAATGAATGTAGAAAGTATTAGTTGCCTTTGTCCCAGAAGAGCTTGGAGTATTAGGCTTGCAAATAATGAGTGCTGCACATTCTTTTCTTGTGAGGCATCCAAAAAAGAATTCAAATGAAACCAAAATCATTCTGAGGAGGACAGCACAGTTATTCTGTCAGCAGTTTGGTTGCCTAAATGGCCCCTGAAGTAGCCATTTGAGCCAAACCAGAAAACCGTAGGCTAGATTTCATATTTGTGGTGACTTAAGTGTTGTCTTGATTCATAACTATAAGAACTCTCACTTTTACATGTGGCTTTTTTGGTTGTTTCCAGATGCAAAAATTTGGAGTATTTATTAGATGTGTAGCTTATATCTTACTTGTAGTGTGTTATTGTTCCTTGAATTGTTTCAAATTCCTACAAGTCTTCAAAAATAAAGGGGAGGAAAGGTGAATGATTTGTAAACCAAGATCATCCAGTGGTGGTGGTGTTAAAATACCACTTGGAAGATTGTCATTGAGAAAGCTGATGTTTTGCTTTAACCCATGGAAAAGGTTTTACGTGAATAGTTCAGTTTCAGATGATTGTGATTATGAAGGGACATGATGCGACAGTTTTGCAGAAGATGGAGCTTACAATGGCAGTAATGGGAAGAGAGAGATGTATTTTCCCAGACTCGAGAGGAATGTGCTCAGTTACACCAGCTTTGAAGAGCCTAACTTTCATCCCATCATGTAAAACTCAAATGCACAAACCCATCATTTCTAGTTTATAGAAAAGTAAGCATTGGTACCTGAGAGGCTGGAGATACTGTGGCTGATGAACCGTAGGATTTAGAGATGGAAAGAGTTTGCTAAGGAATTAGCTGGTAGGCTTGCTTGCCCTATTCTGGAAATATTTTCATTATTTGTAAGCTGCTTCTCCCAGAAATCTGCTTCTAGACAGTGTTCTGTGTGGTTTCATATATACTTATATGGCTCTCACTTCTGCTATTATCAAGCCTTTATGAGATTTAGAAATTACTGTTTGTAGGGGGATTTTTTTTCTGTTTGGGTTGTGGGATTTTGTTGTGGTTTTTTGTTTTGTTTTGGTGGCTTTTTTTTTTAAAACCAGATGGAAATCTTAACTTCAAGAGATGGCTTTTTTTTTTTTTTTTTTTTTTTTTTTTTTTTTTTTTTTTTTTTTTTTTTTTTTTTTTTTTTTTTTTTTTTTTTTTTTTTTTTTTTTTTTTTTTTTTTTTTTTTTTTTTTTCCTAAAGGATAAACAGATGCCACAACTTGAATTCCAGTCTTGCAAATCCTGTATTCTGAAGATCTTTTGATCATGTTCTTTCTACAGCTCCTCTCCATGGTTCTCTACACTCATGTCCTCAAGTCCATTTCCAAAACATTTTATGTATTCATCATAGCATGCATTTCCCTCTTGACTTTTCAAATTAAAAGGAAACAAAAACTCTGTATTCTTAACAGTTTTGTGGCAGTCTGATTATCAGCTTTTTGGTTTTGTTTTTGTTTTTTTTCCCTTCCCCTCCAGGAATTTCTTCAGGTTTGATTTTGTTCTATAGGAAGTTAATATACTCGATTTTCATATAAATGTGGGTTTTAAGCTTTGTATTCACTTCAAACATTTGGCAGGTTTTTTTCAGCAGTACAGTATTCAACAGATGTCTTCAGTTGACTCTCCAGAAGGGTTTCATTATATTGTTTCTTTGACTTTATGGTTCTTTTGAAAACAAATTTCTTAAATAAAATAGGAAGTGAAAGCCTATATGAATAATGAAATGTTCTGTTTTATATGGAATATTGTGTGCTATACTGTTTTGTATTAAGTTAGGGTGAGGTGCTTTTTTAATGAAGTAAATGCATTATTAATTTGTTATGTGTATTTACTTTTATAACACGCTAATTATAATAAAATCTAACAGAGGCTTTATATTAGCAGGATCACCTTAATTCCAAGCACATTTTAGACAACTGAAAATAAGCCTTAGTTTTCACCTTTACTTTCATTATACTGCTGTCTAGTGATTTTGGGTGTGCATTGCAGTGGTTCAAGTGTAATCATGATGGAATGGATAAATAAATACATGTGTTTTGATGACTAAATACTGAAATGAAACTTGGCATTCAGTGAATAAAAATGAATGCTGAATTGACACCAGATAAACTTATTAAACTCATCCCCAGTTTGGCATGGCACAGGAAGGCTAGGCTGCGGCTTGCGTGGAAGGGTTTAGGAAAACCTTTTGGGAAGGAGAGTTGGACCCGGCCATAAGTTGATCTCCATCTAGCAGATTGCTGCTGCAGTCCCACTGCTCTGTTTTTGTTCGGAAGCAGATACCTCTTATGGTTTGGGTGAGACCTAGCCATCATCTAAGCCATGTTTGTTTATTCATTTATGCTCCAGTTTGGAAAACTGAACTGCTTCACTGGGGGCAAGGCAAGTACCAGAGCAGTTACAGGGAAGTGGTGGTCAAGCACAGGTGACCGAAGAAACATCAGTGCAGCTCTTGAGGTGGTTTCCTGAGCAATGAGGTGTGCTGTCTGCAGGGTGCAAAGGACCAACTCCAGCGGTAGATGCAGAAAGATGCCACTTGGTGTAGGTTGTTTTTTAACAGCTCACGGCAGGTCTCGGAGACAGTGACATCCCTGTACGTTGCCCAAAAGGGAGTTAGCTGGGACGTGGCCGTTGGCCAAAGTTAAAGCAAACCATTTTTTAAAAAATACAGTTTGTTCAAAACCTTTGCACTAAAACAGTTTCTGGAAAACAAATATTTAATTTCTGCTTGTCAGAGCAGGCAAGCAAACCGGCACAGAGTAGCAGTTCCTGAAGCCCTCTGGCATTTTTGGGGGACCTGATAAGAGTAACCAAAAGGTCAGAGGTTTGCAGAAATTGGGGTTTCATTGTGCATGGTAGTGCAAGTACAGTCTACCTTAAAAATCCACTTTTTCTGGTTCATACCTATGTGAAACAGAGATGGAATTGAAAGAAAATTAATTAAATTGATAAATCTTGCTGGTAGTCAAAATTTTGCAGGGTAGTGGAAAAAAAATGAATGCTCAGCAAAAGCAAGCCCCCAAAAAATCTAGTTCTTAATAAATATGGTCTTTTCAGCTTGAATCCCAGCATGTGAGATGGTTTGGATCTGATCACACAAGGGGGAAGACTTTGTGGTCTGACAGCATATTTTCCAACAAGGCTCTGGAGCAGTTTGAGGAGCATCTCTGGCTGCAGCATTGTTGTTCCCCAGAAAGCTCACATTTCCAACTCAGTTGGCTGAACGCAGAGAATCATGAAATAGGATGGAAGTCATAAGACATCTTGAGACAGTGGGAAGATGAATCAGTTTTGATAGTATATGCAAGTTTGACATAGCTGTCAGAATAATACATTGCTCACTGCTCAGGATAAATAACGGTATGCTCTGTAGCAAGGCAAAATTTTAGTTAACGTTAAGTTTCCAGGTGAGACCGGGTGGTGAAGCTTATGGGAACCTTGCCTTGCACCATACTGATTTGGTTGTTCAAAACCATCTATCTTTCCTTGCAGCTCCTGAGAGTAAGAATGAAGTGCATTGCTTTGCTGTGTGGTTGGAAAGCGTTTCATCCATCTCAGGCGTGAGGGCTATGGTCAACCCGCAGAGGAGGAAGCTATTGGAAGCTATTGGGTTTTTTAAATTGTAAATGCCATTAGCATTAGATGTTGCTAGGTCTGGCTCTCTCAGTGTGAGTACTGGATGAATATTAACACCAAATATCACCTTCATGAAGTTCATCAGCTTTGGCAGAGGGTTTTTTTGGTGAACTTATGTTTCTCTTTTGCACAAGAGAATAAAGCTGCACATCTCTAGGCAGTCCCAGGTTTGAACATGTGCATCTGAAATACTGTGGAGTGGTATTTATTTATTTATTTATTTATTTTGTGCTGGTGGGAATTAGATTTCCTTTAGGTTGAAGAGTGTTTTCCAGGTGGGATTTTTCAGACACTTGTTTGCCAGATTCACCAAGGCCCAGCATGCCCTTCTGACAAGTGCTACTCAAATATTGTTTTCTCTCTTTGATGCAATCTAGTGTAACACCACTACATTCTATAGGTTGTTTATTTAGTGTATCAGAAGGTATTAATTCCACTTGCAACAAGACAACCACCTCAAAGAGTGGAGGAGAGCCACTTTGTTACGGAAATCATTGGTACATACCTCCTATACCAGAAACTTAGAGAGTAATAAAGGTAAGAAGGGAGATGTATGGAAGAAAGCTATAGCAAAATTAAAGGGGAGATGAAGACAAGGGTGGAGAAGATAAAAATGCTGCCATGAAAAAATATTTTTCTGAGCCTTTGTGCTTAACACTTTGCAAACCATGGAACCGCCCTGGTACTTCCTTATCTCTTGGCATCAAGTAGAGCTGGCCTGAATTTACTTTTCTGTGGGAAAGTTTTCTTGACAGGTTTTTTTTTT